>QVNW01000682.1:0-40124 GCA_014825475.1 Pseudomyrmex flavicornis | reverse complement strand
TATATATACGTATATTTCCGCACAAACACCCTGCGAAACGGCTCGGTAGACCGTATATTCTTTCTTAGTTTAATACTATCATGAGTCTTGATTAATTTGTTAAATTTTAATTTTATTGATTTATATTTATTTATAACATACTCGCGCAAACAATGTTTCCGCGATGTTCATTTCGGGTAGATTAAAGGCACGCCGTTGTTCCATTTGACGTTATGCAAAATCTTCAAATTGTCAACGCGTCAATTTCTAATGCGCAATTTTCCACGTCCACAATTACACGCTACAAAAAGCAAGAAACAACGTGCTTTTTGTATATTGAGCGACAAATAACAAAGTCCGAAAACGTATTTAAACGCAGTTTACACAGTGTCTGTAATTTTAAATAAAATAAATAGCGATACACATAGAAAAGAAGTGTATATTTTACGAATTTCATACTGGACCATGTAAAACAGTGTAGCGGATGCGAAGCAGACATTTTAATAATGATAATGATATGATTTCGTGATAGAAAACATTCAGTGACATTTTGACATGAAATGTATATGGTGAGACAAGTCCGAAATAAAATTTTCGATAAAAGCAGAATTAGTTTGGAATTATTAGAAAAGAAAATGTTTGTTACTCGCGTATTTTATCACACAAAAGTTAATTCGATCAAATCTCTTCAACTTTCATTACGACGCGGTTTGTTATTAAATTTGCTAAGATCTTCTTTCTCTCTCTTTTCGACATATCTTAGACGATCTTAAAAAATCGAGTCATGTGCAAGCGAGCCATTGATCTTCTGTGGGCGAGGTAGGGAAATGAACGAGGATAATTGTACTCGCGTGCACTTGCTTTTGACCGCCCTTGACAGTGAAACGCAGATCGCCGTGAAATACTTTCCGCAACCACGGGCATTACTTATACATCAAAGCGACCGGTCTATGTCGGCCTTCGGCTTATCGATTTCATTGATTCGTACACGCAAAAAGTCAGAGTTTATTTAAACCCGATTTTCTCTCGCATTATTGGACCGCGTCTTTATACATCCGGTCGTTGTTCCTCTATCTACAAGTGTCGCGAGCGTCGATAACGTTAAACAGCCACATCCTGTTTAGAAATTAATTGGCCGAGCGTCCAAGTTTATTCCCAACTAAATTTGGCCACGTCCAACTTGTATAACGCCGATTTATTTATGGCACGCGCGAACGTATAGACATCCCTCTGTTTACGTTTTTACCGTCTCGTGGGACAGAGCGAATATATCGTAATATACAATGGTGAAACTTTAACGAAATGATTACAGCTTACGTTGTACGGCTTATCTTGAAATATGCGAAGTGTCTTTCTCTGATTATTCCTCGAGCGTTCTCGGCAACGAAGAAGTGTCGTCAAATGTTATCAATTTGTGACACGTCTAGTTATGCGTTAACACAAAACAAACTTCGAGCCAAATATAAAATGTCGCACAAAAATGCAACAATTATTACAAAAAAAAATAATTTCTTTAAGCGAGTTTTTTCCCTCTTGCAAATTTTAAATTTTATTACATTTTCATTTTATCATTTTAAATGTAATCAGAAACGTGATCTGGAATCGTTGACCGAAAGTTTATTTCAGAGAGCTCTCGGCGCTGAGGTCTCTTCTCAAAATGGCAGGAGGCAGCCGAGAGATTCGGCAAGGCTCTGAAGATTGCTCATAAGTCATCGGCCGGGTCTTCTCTGCAAACAGAGGGTGTTCCAGAGTAGCGAGGGACGGGGGTGGTTTTTCTTCTATCGAGATGAGCGATCTACAGGCCACTCTCGAGTTCTCCCTTGAGCTATGCAAGTTTTACAATGTCGACCTCTTTCAGCGCGGGTAAGAGATTTAATGCTCGTATCACGCGGCGGTGCGTGCGAAACGTCTTGGGGAGATATCGCGCGGTCGACGAAAGTTCGACTATCAAAGAAAACTTCTGTGCACACACAGGTATTACCAGATCCGGACCGCCCTCAGAGTGTCCCCGAAGATACCGGTCAAGGTGGAGGTCAATCAAGCACGAAACCGTAAGCATCGCCCATAGCGGAGGCTATTTTTAAGCGCCTTCTAAGTCTTGTGATTTAAAACGTTCCTTTTTCTCTCTTCGGCACTTCACATTTTTTTGTCATTTTCATTTGTTACGCGAGAGCATCGCGTGAGCCTTGCGACTTTCCCACGCTGTATTTCCAAGTTTCTGTGTCACGCGAGAGAGCGTATTTTGCTGAATTCATTCACCCCGCAAATCGATCGATTCCGACGGTCGTATTCCTCGGGACGAGCGACGGCAAATTTGGTGGACAGGCGCGCGCCGTTGTGTTGCAGACTCCCTGGAGGCACCGGGCACGAGTAAGTGCTTCCAGATACTCTACAAGAACGAGGAGGTGACGCTCGGCACTTCCGTACTGTTCCGGGCGCACGTGCTCGTACACAGTCACAAGATTGAGGAGGCCCTGTCGCGCACCCACTTCAATCTAAGCGTCGAGCTATGGTTCAGCGAGCTGGCGCAGCCGGGCAACATGGCGTTTTTTTTTTTTTTTTTTTTTGCCGTCTTTTTCCCTCCCCGCACAAGCACGATAAGAGTGGTTTTAGAAATGACAACCAGTTCCGTTTATTTTTCTTACCTGTTTTATTTTTTACGTTTAATTGAAATCTTAAAAAAGTATGTTTGTTTGTGAAAACATCTTTTTCACTAGCACGTCTGTGTTACTTATCGACATGAGTTTTACTTCAGTTGACTTGGTAATTTCCGTGCTCGGAGATGTGTTTTCATTTGTGACTTCTTCACACATTATAAAGAAGATCGGGAGCACCATTTGACATTCAAAATAATTAGAAAAAAACAAAATGTACGCAATATTATGTGATATCGAATATATTGTGTAATAGTCTCTCACATCCTTTAGAAAAAATATTAATCTCTCTTTATAAAAAAAAAAGTTATTTAGTGCTAAACACTATTGTGCGCATTTGTCAACTTATTCCATATCCAGAGTTGTTACATTTCTATTATAAAAAAATGTTTAAGTAAATAATTTCTGTTTTATTATAGTTACTAAAATTCTATATTATTATACAATATAGTATAATTACTTACTGTAAAACATTAATTATTTATTTATAACAAAAAGCAATTTTTATAAATGAGTAATAAATATAACAACAATTATCTAAAACCATAATATTTCTCATACCTATCTCATATTTCTTATACCTAAAATAAAATTACGATCAGGAATTTCAAAATCAATGAAATAACGTAAAAAAATAAAAAAATATATATAAAAATAAAAACATTTACTTGCCATGTTCAATTTCAATTACAAAAGTGCTCGCAAATATTGCATACCATTATAATAGAAGTTAGTTTTTAATAGAAACTATTTTGTGACTAGTACAATAAGAGCAACCTACATTATAAAGAATATTTTCCTGTATTTAATAAGCAAGATATATTAGCTGTGTGACAACTAGCTCCGGTTTCTTCTATTCGAGATAGCATATTAGTTGAAGATAACTTAACAACAAAGTCGAAACACATTTTGTTTTGAATATTCATTTTGCACAATCCGCGCTTGGCTCGTATTTGCCTATTTTTATTAATTTGATTTACCTCATCAAGCTTGGAAAAGAATCCTTCCTATGTTGATTATTATGAAATATTTTACTAATAATGTACATAAGGTAAACAGTTTGAAAGTTTTTTTTTTTTAATTGTACATCAGACTTGCGTTAGATATTTGTTCATTGAATTTTGTCGAAATTGCCCAAACTAATCGACGGTAATTTCGATTAAGAGCCGTTTTTTTTCTCGAAGCTCGTGATCGATAGGAGGTTTGACGGACGTTCTTTTTCAGGGCATTACAGCTGAATTTTACACCAACGAAGGGACTTCATTACCATCTGCCCGTGCTCTTCGATTACTTTCACCTCGCGGCGGTGTCCATCACAATCCACGCCTATCTCGTGGCTCTTCATCAACCATACATCAAGTAAGTATCGCTCAACCGCGCTCGTATTTCGCAACTACTCCATGTGTAATCGACATTTTATCTCATGAAAGCTCTTCGGTTTTTTTTTTTTAGGAAAAGCATACTACAGGTAGTGCAAAGCTGGTGAGTTTTCGAAAAACAAAATAAAACCGCGAAATTTTATTAAATCTTCTGACTAGTTGTACGATTATGTTTGCTTTGTTTTACACAACTCGATGACATTTTGACTTCGTGATATAAGAAAATCGTGAAATGATTATCGCAGTGCACCTCGAGGTGGAAAACCTTGGCTTCAATTTAAACAAGCTGCGGCGAACGGCGACAGCAGCGCGGCGATTTTCGGAAATATCGTAAGTTTAAAATAATTTGACACAGCTGACCGATATACAGTCTAACAAATTCAAGATCACGGATTATTTCAGGAGACGACTACAAGGTGCGTCGGGTCGGCTACGAGGATACAGAACGCGAGACTGATTCAGCAAGAGGTCACGAGGTTGCTGTTAACCGCGAGGGAGTCGTTGCTCAATGATTTGACGGACTTGTCGCGGCTTCTTCCCGCGTGGCAGCAACGAGCGCTCGAACTCAATCAGAAAACGCACAAACAGATCAATAAGGTTCGACTTTTAAATTAATTTTTTAGTTGCAGAAGTAATTTTTTCTTAAAACTTTCTCTCTCTTTCTCTTTGTATATTTGTTTTTTGCAGTGGATAGACGCTGAAGAAGCTGACATAGCCCAACTTTGCGCTCAAAACATCGTTCTGTGGCAGCTGTTCTTAGAAGCGTTCTCAGGCCGCGAAGCAGTTCACGAGCACTTGGCGCGAGTTCATCATCAACTGAGAGTAACGACAATCTTATAAGCTTTTGAGATAATGAGATAATCGGAGATGTGTAGTAAATGAAATTGAACTAATAAATTTTTTTGTGAATGACGCAACTGATTGTTAATTTGTAGGTCAAGCGTTTTGCGGAAGGTTTCTTTGTATTAGAGAATCCGCGAACGTCGGCGGCGGGTTGTTACGACGCGAATTATCAGTCTTATCAAGCAGTGAGCGAGGCTGCCCGAAGATCTCGTTATCTCGCATCGCTGCCACCGCTTCCAGTTCACTGTCCGGAATTGGATGGTGATCTTCATTCATTGCCTTTAATATTCGAGGATCAGTACGCTGACATGCAGCCGCAGAAACATAGAAATAGCGGTGAGCCATTGCTAAAATATATATTTAAATTATCAAAATAAATCAATCTCGTGTATAGTTTTCTAAACTGGTAATACTATTTTTTTTTTAATACTTTTTATATTTTTTGTATATTTTTTCTAGTTCCTAACATGGACGACTGCAGTTGCGGGATATCAGCGATACTGGAATCGCGCACTATGGGCATTTGGTCGCCCAGGAGCGAGGGCGCGGCTCAGGACATCGATTCGATTCAAGCCCGTCTTATGCTGACGCCTTCTACACTGCCGGCGAGGCACAGCAAATCGCTCGATCAATTGGGCCCCGAACTGGCGGCACCTGTGCAGCCGAAAACGTCGCCGAAGACTCTGCCCAGGTCCGTGTCGACCCAGCTGTTTACGCGGGGACAGCGTGGCGGCGGTCGCAATGTCACGCCGCCCGCGACAGTGCCTTCAAGAGGAAAAGCCAGGTCGAGAGTGCCGTCCAGCTGCACCCTCTTCCCGCCCTCGGGTCAGCAACAGGCCTGTTCGGCACCAAATCCATCCCTCGGCTCGACACCGGTGATTCCTTTGCCACGAGCCAAATCCACGCAGATGCTGGTGCCCAATAGGCAGCAACAGCACCAGTTCGACCACCACTCCACTTCCATTACGTCGCTGCTGGCGGCGATGTTCCCCGAACCGCCCGGCGGACACTTACCCGGTTATCGACCGTCAGTGAAATCCTGTGATCACAATGTGACGATGCACACCTGCACCTTGGGCGCTTTGGATCTCAGTCGACTACCCGACTGTATGAAACAAGAAGACAAATCAGCAAATGTAGTGGAAGGTGATGAGAAATAAAATAACAAGATAATGTGATGCGAGGTGACCTTTGGTTTGCAACGAAAATTCTAAATCTAAAGTATAAATAATCAGTTCGAACCATATGTGTAATGCAATAAATGCATTCAAATTTATTAAAGTCGAAAACGTTTGGAAAATTAAATTTGACATTTATTGCATAACATCCCGCATTTCGAATTGCTTAATTTATATTTTGGATTTGAAATTTTTGGATTTCAATAAAATAACATTGCCACAAAATATGTTATTAATAAATTGATTTTTTCTTATAATTTAGAAATTCTAATAGCAATCTAATGTATTCATATTTTCTCTCTCATTACGCTTGATAGATTACCATTCCCTCGACACTAGGAGAATACGGCTGGAGCCGCGAAGCCATCGTGTGCCAACGGCGCGCCAACCGCTGCCAACTACGAACGACCAAAATAGTAGCTTTTTATCTGCCAAGGCGAACGAGAACGGCGAAAGTTTTTTACAAGAATCTCAACCGCTGCATACCGTGACGCTGGACAGAGTCACTTATCGGAGAAACTGTAAGAAGTCTGGACATCTAACAGGTGGCAAATACAGTCAAGCGAACGGAGTCGAGACACGTAGATATCACACGCTCGGCAAAACGACGATGACACACAGAAGTCGTCCGGAGATACCGGAGTTCATGAATGGCAGCGCGCTGACCAGCAGCCACTCGCTTCTGGTGGATCCTCTTAACAAAAGATCGTCCAATTATTACGCGACAACCGCCGATACATTCTTTTATCGCACAAACGGCAGCACCAGCGAAAGAATTCGCGATGAGATGGATAACAAGCCGAAGAGGCCAAAGAGCACGGAACGTCTGATCGATGACGTAGAACGTAACGAGTGCTATGACTTCCGGCGAGACCGGCCGATTCGCAAGAGGTCAGAGCGCGCGGTCAAGTCGCCTCGCAACGGTCCAGTTCAGAATTACAGCAACGAGAAACAACAACGGCGCGGTCAAACCGAGAAGAAGACTCCGGAAACGACCCAGGAACCGTTTTACGAGGTGATCGCCACGAAACCGGAATCGAAGAGAGAGTCACGAGGCGAAAGAAAGAGAGACAAGCACAGCAGAAGACCACATTCCGCGCCCGTTCTCGACACGGATCATTCGGTGGAAGAGAGCGGTCACAAGCACGAGAGAAGATGCAGTCACCGAAACAGAAAACCGGCACCGCCGCCACCAGCATATCAGGATCCCGCTGTCGCTCCTTTACCCAAGTATCGACATTCCCCTTCGACGCCCGCGACGAGTGTTCTCGAAGTAGAAAACAACAATAAAATAATTCTGAAGGTAGGAAAGCCGAAGGATAAAATATATTAATTACATATTTTTTTAAGTTGTAACATATTATTGTTCTTACTTTATAGATGGATCCCTTAAAGTCGCCCATGGAAGCATCTAGGACCAACGGCATGACACCGTCGGACGTATCGAGCGTCGCGGTGGCGCAGCAAAACGTAAAAAGACTGAGATGCGCCAGTGTGCCGGTGGCGCAGAACAAGATGGTAGTGCCTCGCAGCGCGGTTTCCCTACCCTGCATGCCGATACGCGACAGCAAGGACAGTCTGACCAATAATCTGCCGGTGATACCGAATCTCCTCAGTCCTCCGTCCACCAGGCCCAGCAGCCCCACGAGTTCGAGCTCGAGCAATCTCATGTCCGAGTGCTCGGGTTGGGTGAGCAGCGGCGACACTTCTAGCTCGGAACAGCGTCGTAATCACGCGAAGCTTTCGAGCGAGCAGCTGCGGCAGAAACTGTCGAAAATTGTGCCGCGCAAAGAACGTCCCACGATAACGAAGGAGACCGTGGAGGAGCATTCATACGAGGAGGTGCGGCTGCCGCCACCGAAGATGTTTCAGGACGAGCCACCGCCACCCGAGGAGTTTCGTGACCCGCCGGCGCCGATCGACAACCCGCTTTACCATGTGTACGAGACGGTGAAGCAGACCAAAAGCCCGAAGCAGAACAAGACGGCACCTTGCAGTCCGCAACGAAATCGCGACAGAGACCGAGAGACCACCTATGGTATTCGGGACATTTGTTTAGACTGCTATCAGGAGGGCAAGGAGTTGTTACAGTCCACGCAGGACGACTTCGCTAATTTTAAGAAATGTAAGGACGAATTCAAGCGACAGATGAGCTTCTCGGGCAAGATCTACAGGTACGTCGAATTCTCTTGCTTATGATGACGCGGCCAGCCCTTTCCCTCAGGTTTGCTTCCTCAGGACTAGTGTTCATCGAGCATGATGTGAAGATATTGTCTACTATCTTTTTTTTTTTTTTTTTACGACTGCAAGTTGAACGAGCTGCTAATCGTAAAGCTCGGGTTGTGTTTGATAAAACGAATTTACAATCTTTACAAAACTTGCTTTGAACAGACAACACCTAAGCAATTCTAAACACAACTAACAAACAGTTTACTTCAAATCACACTTTAGATGTTAGAATTTAGTTCGTTAAAATCATGATTATATGCGTTTCACATCTCTTTTCTTTTTATTATTTTTTAACTCGACTTCTCTTACTTTTTGAGAGTTTGGTCCCGTTGGGAGTGCGCCAGTTTTGCATTTTGCTTCCGCGTTCTTTCGTCTCTTTTTTCCGTTATGTAGTTAAGTTTTCTCTTCTCTCTGTCTATCTTACTCCCCTCTAGAGAACACGAGGAAGCACAATTGAGTTTACATAAACGTGCTCGTTCCCTCGGATACGGTGACTCACTGAACTACTCGCCGTTGATTCAACCATTAAGATCCAACCATGTGCCTCTTAGTGACTATCCGATCCTGGCCTCGACGCTGCCGTACTTTCACATCAGCGACGAGTATCGGATGTACTCGCCGGAAGGAGCGCACCTTATCATATGCGTTCACGGTCTCGAGGGCAATCCCGCCGATCTCCGTCTCGTCAAGACGTATCTGGAATTGGGTCTACCCGGGGCAAATCTGGATTTTCTGATGTCCGAGAAGAACCAGGTAAATTATATTCACAAGTGGCAACATTATAATTTTTAAAACACTGTGATTCTAGAATTAATTACGCGTCTGTTGAAATTTTTTTCTTTGTAAATCGTTCGCACACAAAAGGGCGACACATTCTCCGACTTCGACACCATGACCGACCGTCTAGTCGCTGAAATCATTTATCACATCGAGTCGTCCGGTCTGAATCCAACGAAAGTAAGCTTCATCGGTCATTCGCTTGGGAACATCATCATCCGGAGTGCCTTGACGCGACCGCAAATGCGCCCGCTTCTTCCCCGTTTGCATACTTTTCTCAGTTTGAGCGGACCACACTTAGGCACTTTGTACAACACCAGCGGTTTGGTGAACGCGGGTGAGTATCTCATACATATGTGTCTCGCGCGCATTTCAATTGCTCTTTCATATTTTATAAATATTGAATAATTAAACAATTTTCAATTAAATTTGCGCAGGCATGTGGTTTATGCAAAAATGGAAGAAGTCCGGCTCTCTGTTGCAACTGGCTATGAAAGACGCGTCGGACGTGAGACGATCT
The DNA here is from genome assembly GCA_014825475.1 of Pseudomyrmex flavicornis. Classification (NCBI taxonomy): domain Eukaryota; kingdom Metazoa; phylum Arthropoda; class Insecta; order Hymenoptera; family Formicidae; genus Pseudomyrmex; species Pseudomyrmex flavicornis. Next base: position 30,565 of record QVNW01000682.1, on the reverse strand, counting down.
TTCATGTTTCGTCTGAGCCAGAAGAGTAATCTGCAGAAATTCAAGCACGTTTTGCTGTGCGGCAGCGCGCAGGATCGATACGTACCCTTGCACTCCGCCCGAATAGAGCTCTGCAAGGCTGCCGTGCGAGATCCGACAGATCAAGGTGTGATTTTATATTTTTATGATTTGTTTATATTTAAAAAAAATTTAAAGTAATCTTTGCAAAAATGAATAAATTATTTATAATTAATCCCGTTGCTGTTAACGGCTTAACACGGATGACAAAAAAATTCTCGATCGATTCTTTCAGGCGCCGCGTATCGGGAAATGGTACACAACATTCTGTATCCCGTGATGTCAGCGCCCAACGTCAGCCTCGTCAGATACGATGTGCACCACGCTCTTCCACCGACGGCGAACGCCCTGATAGGCCGAGCCGCGCATATCGCCGTCCTTGACTCCGAGCTTTTTATCGAGAAGTTTCTGCTAGTTGCGGGACTGAAGTATTTTAGATAAAAAAAGGACTGTCTAGTGCCATGAAAAAAAAGTAACTAATTGAACTTATTAAGTAACTAAGTGATCAAAAGAAAAGAGAGAAAGAAAGACACTCAGAAGTGCTCGGACTCTTCGAAACATATGCGTGTCGGGAAGTGTCGCAGCGCCAATTTTTTGCGATATCTTCAACGTATCGTATACCTAGTTATAATTTCTTAACTGTCTTTATTGAGTGTTGCCTCGCTTTTTTTCCGAGGAAACGAATCTCATCTCAAAGTGAGGCAATTTGATCTTTTTTACACGAAAACAATTTTAGCGCAAAGCGTCGTTAGCGTATCTTGTGTATCATCTCGATGTCGATCGTAGACGCGAAAATATCGCGGCGGCGATTATGTCACGGCCGATCATATAATCACTTTCGCGAACGCATCATCATCAAGAAATTTTCGTCTCGTGGGCATTTAAGTCGAACAGATCTGTAGAATTCGCTGTGAAACGGACCTATCTTCCAGTGATAGTAGCGGTAAACAGTAGCACTCTCTGGAAGTGGAAAAGAACGGAGGACACGCAAGAAGACAAATGGCGCAAAAGTCATACGCCTGGAGAATGTTAGTGTCATATAAAGTGATCGAACTTAATTCTCGATAATCGGAATGAAAGCTGATTCACGCGCTTTGGCGGCCTAGCGAAGAAAAACCAAACGGTCGAACACATCAGTTTTATCAACGTTGTTACGATTGAAGGAGAAAGAGGATAAAAATTTATCACGCGACGGAAATTCGCGAAAATGTAGATTGATTTTTCTTTTTTTTTTTTTTGTTTTGTTTTTTTTTAAGGCAAAGTTGAAACTCCGAGCGAAAAAAAAAAAAAAAAAAAAAAAAAAAAAAAAACAAACTAATAATAAAAGTATTAAAATGTAAGACAATGCAACGATTACACATTGTCTAGTCGCATAGGAAAGTTACGAAACGTATGTCAATTGTTATTCTCAGATAAGTGTGAATGCCGAGTACGAGATGAATGCGATGGAGAATGGATGAGAGTGTGAAAATACATGATTATGAAAGATAGAAAGTTGCTTATAGAAAATGATAACGAAACAAATGCGAAAGAAATGCGTCAAAGAGAAAAACAAAAAAAGAAACGTACGATCGCGAAAAATCTTAATTCATATTATCACCGGCAACGAGAGATCTCGGAAGAAAAATGCGACAAAATGCATTTCTTCTTAGTGAAATAAAATGAAGATTCGCGTCCTGAAACGGAAGAGAATATCGGAGAATGCGAAAACGGATGCGACGAGAATGACTAACGCGTTTCAGGTATATAAAATCCCTCCAATATTAAATCTCAATTGCTCAGAACAATCTATTGATAAAGAACAGAGAGAGAGAGAGAGAGAACGAAGAGAGAAAATTATATTAATCGCAAGTGGCGGAGAAAGTTGAGGCGGCGCGTTCGCAAAGTCCTATGAGAGATTGTCGTTGAGGAAATGAGAACACTAATTGCATAATGTCACCGGCGGCTAAAATGAGGCTTCGTACTTCGAGAATGGTCACGTGAATATCTTTCTGTGACAGAAATACAAACACTTTCGAGATTAAATAAAATAAATGTCATAGATGTTCGTACTCTGTGTATTACGTTTTTGCTCGTTTAACCTTTTTAACGAAACTCTATTCTGTGTCGACCACGTTTCCCTGTTTGTAAGCGTAATGCGAAACAAGTACACGCCGGCGTTCTGATCGAACGATAATCACGAATATACACGCGAATTCACAGCGACTCCCAGAATCGTTGGAAAATTGAGAACTGAAGTACGAGGCGTCCATTTTATCGCGTATTGTTCTAGAATTTTCTTTATGGAATGGAAAATCATACAAGCTATCACTTTTTGAAAGGATTCGAGAGATTCGGAGTTTATTCGCGAACGCCGCGGATCGGCATCGTCGCAATTTCTGAAATTGCGTTGCGAATGTTTTATTTATTTATTTATTTTTTTTTTGTTTATTTTTATTACATATATGTGAGACATATATTTTATTAAAGTAAACCGATGTGTACATGATGGATAGCTCTCTATAATCTTCCACTTCATAATCCTTGCGTTACAATTCTATGAGCGCGTGCGCGCGCATAGAATATAACAATTTTTACAATTCTCCTGTGTGTTAAAAATAAAAAAAGACAGAACCATACAACTCATACGTCGGCTCTCAATACACGAATGATACTTTCGTAAATCTAGTATCGCTCTAGCTCGTATTGTGCAGCGTAGTCCATTTAATTTCCTATGTAATAACATGCGAAGCATGTGTCTGCATGTGTTGTCGCGAGATAATCTCATTTATATCGCACGAACGTCATATACCGAGTAATCGCGTGAAAAAGTAAACCAATCGCACGAACAAATACATTTATTGTCAGAAAAGACGCTGATTTCTCAAACAAAATCTCGCCGATGACGCTTTTACGCGCGTCAATCGCGATTGATCGCGAGAGCGCGGTTAATTCGGATCGACCAAAGTCCTTTTCTCTTTGCTGTCAGGCGTCTCGTCGCAAATCGTGCGCAACTTTACGCGGAAGAGATGAGAGTTTCAAAAGGTTTTCGATTACCTTCGAAAACGTAAAGATCGTAAGGAATTTTCATTGCTGTCCTATTGTTTGCTCAATTATAACGTCATTCCACTTCTCGCTGCTCGAGTACGAAGCAAACGCGTATCCTTAACGTGTTCATGTTCTAGTCGCAAATTGTTGACTTCGTACTCTCGCGATGTATAAATTTAAGTTAAGATTTTTATCTTATCGTCTAAGGTGCAATTTCTCTTCCGGGAGTTTACCGGAGATCGAGGTCGCAATCGGAATCTTCGCGCGCGCGCGAATTCTGTTTTCTTAATACGTTTTTGCGGAGATTTTCCCCGGACTATACCTTATAAGGACATAAGATCGTTGTTGTGTCTTGATGGATAGGTTCGTACGTAATTTACAATTTATTCGTGTTTATCCATTCCCTTCCTCCATCCTATAACGTTGTTCTGGCTGAACACGATCGAGCACGTACGTGGCGGGTTTTTCGCGTTACAAATTTATCACCGACGTCTCGAAACGATTTAATGAGAAGTTAACGAAACGTAATTTGGCTTGTTTCGGACTGACTAAGTTTTTTAGGGCCCATCTTTTTAGAGAGAATATATATATGTATATTAAAACTTTAGATATATATAAAATCTAAAACTGAAGAGTAGAAAAGAATGTACCTACGATATCAAAAAGTTGAGGGAGTTTCTGAACGACTTGCGAAAGTTGTGAGTCCGAGATACTCTCCAACGACTCTTTTTCTATATTTCAAACTCGACATTCGAAAATAATTAAAAAAAAACAAAAAAAAAAAAAGAACTCGCTACGCGTATTGCGCTTGTGTCGCAATTATCGAGGACGTCACACAGCCGGATCCGACACTAAAAATATCGACACCGCGCAATTGTTAATTGAACCATTTGTGAAAAAATGAGAGCATGAGAGCGTAAGAGAGATAGAGAGAGAGAGAGAGTGAGAGAGAGAGTGAGAAAGTGAGAAAGTGGATGAAAAAAAGAGAGAGAAAGATCGTATGTACCAATGCAAACACAATTGGAAGACACGCAGTTGTCGTTAAACGAGGAACACCAATATGAAGAAGTATATACTATGTATATACAACACACAATGTACTCACTATACATAATATATATGATTACATATATGAAAATGAATAAATCTACGTTTACATAAATGAGAAATAGATTAATAAAAAATCTCAAGCCGACACACTCGCGTTGTTGTTACTTATTTGCGCGCGATATACACAGGATGTCTGAAAAATTTTGAAGTGTGAAAATAGATTGAATCAATCTGAACAGAAAAGTCATTTACCATTTTGCAAAATTCGCAATATTTATTGAGATATTAATTAATAAATTTAAACTAATGAGCGTATGGAAAGCGATGGTTCGGAGGCTATTCTGTAGGCATGTATGATTTTCAGTTGTACCGCCGTGAAAATCAGCTGATCGCAAAAAGTTGTGTCACACGCCGCTTGTGCGTGTTTGCTTCGCCTCTCGTTGCTAAGACATTGGGATAAGTCATTTTTTTTTAGAAACTGAAGAAAAGAACTGAAAAAAAATAATGATCTAATCTATCTTCACTTCGACTGTATCAAAATTCTTCAGACACCCTGTATATACACGTTTTACCTGAGCATAACCGATAATCTGCGCGCGACCGAGAGATTGGAATAATTTTTACTTGAAGATGTCTTCGTAGCTGCGGGAAACTAAAAGTAAGAAAAATCAAGAAAACACGGAGTAAAAGAGAAATATTTTTGAATGAAGAGAGCGATTTAATTGGATCAAAACAACAAATCGTGATTATACATGCGAATCTCGAACAAAGGTTCGCGACATCGAGATACACGTGTAAGAACGGAAAACGTATTAAAAAAATAACAACGTCGCTTTGGTCGTGAGTGTAAAATGTCGTGCGCGCAGTTCCATTTTTGTTTTTCTGAGAAATGTAAATACAATCGCATACGGAACGTCGCGAGTAAAATATGTCAATTTGCGCGCATAGATTTACAAAAAAAAATACATAAAAAAATATAATATTGCCTACAAAAGAATCTCGTTAAAATTGCAAACGTACAAGATTTTAATCCGCTACTTTTAAAATGTCCATGCGATAGAGCTAATTGCACTAAGTAATGTACGAAAGTGATTTTTACAAAAAAATCGTGCTAATGCGCAACGCAATTCCATTCATTTTTTTTTTCTTTTGTCCGTCATCTCGGCTTTCTCTTTTCTGCGGCGAATTGAATTTCGTTGTACAATTTAAGAAGCCAGTTTAGACTAACAATAAGTCTCAAACACAATGTAGCCATTAAAATGCTCGCTTTCTTATCTTTGCGAATATAAAAAAAAGCATGGAAATATTTTTTCTCGCGCGAGGTCAGGCGATTGAAAAGTCGATTAGAAGAACGCGATATTCTGTGAAGATTTTGTATGACTATTAAAAGTAACATTTTTTTATTTCTCGTTATCGGAATACATAATTAATGATGTTTAAAAATTTTTGTTAAGAATTACACGAATTCTAACCGACGTTTCAACTTTTAACGACCTCTAATCGAGCTCCTGTATAACGTACAACGGCTCGCCCTGCATCTCTTCCTCATCATTACCGTCGTCTTCTTCGTAGAAATTTTCTATCTCGTCGGCCATACCGTCGTCGGTCGAGCCCGCAACGCGCTCTTCCGACTCGTTTACGTCGATCTGGCCGTCCTCTTGCGCGGAGATTATGACGTTAGTCTCCGCGGAACCCTCACCGGGCTGATCGGACTTTCCCCGACTCTTCGAAGTAGCCTGTCCTGAAAGGTCACGCCGGCATTTAGTCTGTCAAGACTCCTTTTCTCTTGCGGAAAAGGTGAAAAGTTGCGGTAAATGGGCGACAAGAAAAAATCCCGAATACGAGATAATCTCTTTGCATATTTTCAATACTTTTACAATGATAAACGCAACGGAGATGTTTATTTTAACGGCGTCTCTGCATGGAATATTTTACCGATAATTTACGGCAAATCTGAATACACTTCGGTGTATTGGTTTCCTGCCAATAATGCTTTTAGCGAAACCGCGAAAATTTGCGACGCCGCGATGCTTTTACACCAAAAATATCGAAATTGCATCACAAGGAAGCGCATTTGTTTGTTAAATGCGCGAGCTCTCGTCGCGCGTTTACGCGCGTATAACGGAAGTGTGTGTATCAAGATGCAAGGAAGTTGAGTGTGTAGTCGAAGGTTTGATCATCCTCCTTTGAGATTCGCCAACAAAGGCTGCCGAATAGGATATTATACCAACCTTGACCGAGATCGCGCGCTTTGCCCAGATAGGAATATTCCCGCGCGTTCGCTAAACCCGCTATCACACAAGCGCTGAGTGCGCTGCGGCTGAGATTCATGGGGGACGCGTCGTACCATTCGTTGTAATCCGCATCATAGCACTCGACGTACGCGATTGTGCTCGATCCTGTAATAACATTTAGAAAACGTAATCTGCTTATTTAACGCAAAATGAAATCGCGCTTTGACGGCGTGTGTAGACTTTCGCACGGCTTTTGAAATACTTTTAATAGCATTGTGACAGAAATCACATTGTCGTTATTGTACATACTTTGTTTTATAATATAAAAAAAAAGAGAATATAAATTTTTTAATTAAAAATTCAGGACTACGAGCCAGTAGACTAGAGAGATGTACATGTATGTGTTTTTTAATTTTATTAAATTGATCAAACGTTTCCATCTATTCGTTAAACTCTTCCTCGGTGATTGACTAAATTAATGAAGAAAAAAACAATTACTAGCGTACAATATGTATAACATTTTGTTATAACATGTTTGTACGATATTTCTGTATTTTTAATACAGAATAATTATTATTATAATAAGTTTTAATATTTAATATGTAAAGTGTTTAATTATATAATAATAATGTTAATTATATAATAATGGTTTTTATTTACAAACACAGAAATATTGCAGACATAAATAAATTGTGTGCATTTTTGTATGCTTGCAATTTTATTATTATTTTTTTTTTATTAATTTTTCTTTATTAATCACTTTTTTTATTAATCACTTTTCTTTTTCTTTGTTAATCACTGAAGAAGATCTATCTAATTAGTTTTTATTTTTTTATTAGATTTTATTTTTATTTATTTATTTATGTCTGCGATATTTCTATATTTTGGAATAATAAAAATTATAAGTATTCAATCACTAAAAAAAAAACACATAATTAAAAAGTCGACAGCAGCATATTATTCAAGTGATATAATTTAGCAGTTTAAATCAAAAAGTAAATATTAATTAAGCTAAGAAATAAACATAATCAAATTATCAAGTCAGTTTAAATAAAGGATAAAATTACGGAAACTCTCTCGATATTTTAATCACGCTCTCTCCCGAAATAAAGTGGAAAAACGATACAGAGGACAAATGATTTTACCGTTGTAACCGCCGATGACGAAAATCATATCGTCGAGAATCACCGTGGCGAAGTTGCTGCGTGGGCTGAACATTTCAGCGATTTCGTGCCACTGATCCGAATGGTTTGGAGTGTAACGTTCTCCTGAAAAAAAACAAAAAAAAAAATAAAATAAATGTTTATTTTTCGCGCGCGCACACGAATGAGATACCACTCATCTATAAAATCCGTCATTCCAAACGCAAAACATTATTGAGTATATACAGTTATATATGCACGTTCATAGGTATCAATGCACGTGCATATAGGCATCAATTCAATTGCACGAACAATTGACAACAATTTCCAATTCAAAAATACGGCAGAAAAAAAGAGCACTAAAACTTTCTCTTTGTCTTTGGCTGCATCTCTTATCAACAACTCATTTGTAAAAAACTGTTAATTTTCATTTTAATGATGAAATTATTGTTGTCTTTAATATATACTTCATTTATTTGTTACAATAATTTTTGATTTTGTTATAAATTAGATTTAAGAACTTGGAAGCTACTTCATTCAGTAAGGCGAGTACGTTGTGATATTTTTTGCGTTTAAACTTTTTGCATTTAATTGCTTTTTTTTGCGTCTTAGTAAAGATATACGAAAAAAATTTTTGCCAGAATAGCAAGAAGACTAGTTACTATGACCAGCAAGAAAACTTTGTTAGACCTATTAAATTTGTTGCTTTGCCAACAAAACATTTGTGAAACATTTGTGAAAACATTTGTTAGCAAAACAAAACATTTAGTAGACATAAATTTTTCTTGCTAGCCATATAATAGCAAAACTTTTTTCCCTATATTATTGTTGTTATTGTTTTTGTTTTTGCTATTAACAGACAATTGCGATGAGATAGCGCGGAGTGCTTAAACATACTTCAGTATGAATCATGACAAACGCGCGGAGTTTCCTGCGGAGCTTACCTCGACTAATTAATTACTAATACACAATACAAGATATGTGTGACGTCAATGCAGGTACATCAATCTACCCGTGCGCGCATTCACATACACACGCGAATAATAGCTTTTGATGATTACGCGCGTCTAAAATTAACATAAAAGTTCAAGAAGTATCAGATATAATATTATTCTCCTCAAATATAGTACGAAAACGCCTGAAGTGCTTTTACTTTGGATACCGCAGTAGATGACCAAAGTTGTTAGCCAATATATGTCTTCGGGCGTTGTAATGTTGATACGTAAATAACTTTGCGGTTGACATCGGAAGCAATCAAGAGCTTCTCCGCATAGTTTCGGGGAAATGACGGCGATTATGAGATATACCCACCGGAGCTCAGTCTGGTGACGCCGCTAAATCCGCCGAGAGCGTACAGGCTGTCGCGAAACGCGACGAGGGAGACGCCGGATCGCGGACTGATCATCGGACGGATGTTGGTCCACTGATTGGTCTCGACGTTGAAGACTTCGACCGAGTCGAGAACCTCCTGGCCATTGAAACCGCCGACGATGTAGATCTTGTCGTGCAGAGCGGCCGCGCTCGCGTCCGATCGCTGCCGATGCATGGACGGTATCATCTCCCATTGATTCCGCTGCGGCTCGTATCGCTCACCGGAACTCATCCTCGTGCGGCCGTTGTAACCGCCGAGAGCATAAATCTTGCCACCTTGAAACGGCGTGCGAACAATGCGCAGTAAGTAGACAATGGAAACGATGTGAAAGGCAAAAACAAATCATCTGTTGGTCGAATATTAGACTAAAAGGTGGAGGAATTTGCTCTGCGAGTGAAGCGTGAAACACGTCTTTTCTGTGAATTTTATACTATTCTTTGAATAGTTTTTTTCTTTGCTTTTTTAAAAATAATTTCAATATGTATATCTGATGCTTTCGAGATGTGTTATAGAAATTCTAGTTTTAGAGTATGATCCGCGTGTCAAGCTAACCCCTGGCAACGGAAATATTCACGAAACGTCAGTATAAAAATAAACGCCGTTCAAATCCAAGAATCATTTTTGAAAATTATGTCTGTATGTTCTTCTTTAGCACACGAATATCAGCGTTATTTTTCTTGCGATCATTTATTTGTGCGTAAAAAGATATTTTGTTTCAAAGTTTTTGTCTTATATGAAAGTCAAACTCACCGTGTGTGCAAACGCTGACGTAACATCTGGCGTGATACATGCAGGCTCGTTCCCGCCACTCTTTCGTCACCGGATTGAAACATCGCACCGTATTGAAATGCTCATTGCCGTCAAACCCGCCGATCATGTAAATGAGATTGTTCAGAACGCAAAGACCGTGATAGGCCCTCGGCGTTACATCCGTGTTCACTGATAGAAACCATCTGTCAGCTCTGAAGTTCACAGTTTTGGACATGTTACACGAATTTCTCGAAACGTCAATTCTTTTTGCGTAAAACACAGTGCGAGAGACATCGTTTATGCGAAATCAATACCTAAATCAATAAATCAATGCCGAGTCTCTTCCGCGGATTTTATTCAATGTCTTTTTGCAAAATAAATACCCTAGAAGATTTCCGATTATTGACACACGAAAGAAAAACTTTGCTATTATATGGAAAATTTGCCTAAAGAATTTTTTGTTTTACTAACAAAATATCTTGTTGGCAAAGCAAATTTAATAGGCTTGACAAATTTTTTTGCTGGTCATATAGTAACTAATCTTGCTATTCCAATAAAAAATTTTTTCCGTGCAGTTTATTACTTTAACTATTTTCAAAACGTTTTTGCGATATTATTACTGATAATCGGAAAATGAGACGAACTGTTTGCTAAAAAGAAAAAAAATGGAATTTGTTGAAAAATTTGTACATGTCGTTGTATCTATTGAAAGTTTTTCTATAACGTTATTTATGTGGAAAAAAAGTCAGAATATTAATAAGATTAGTTATTACATAGCCAGAAAAAACAATTTGCAGTTTTTTCTTCTATAAATTCGCAATTTCTTTCTATTGAAATTTTTATCTTGCGGAAACGTTTTGTTAGTGAAACAAAAAATTCAGTAGACTCAGCAAATTGTTTTTCCGGTCGTATAATAGCAAAACTTTTTTTGCGTGAATTGAAAATTTAAATCCTGCATACGTATGATTCTCTCGGTTTTTTTTTTATTTAAGAATTTTGATTATGCGTTATTGATTTTGTTGTGCTCGGCACACCTTGTGTCGTATGTCTCCACGAAACTGGTGGGCGAACCAGCACTCCATCCCCCGATCGCGAAGAGAATTTCATATGGGATTCGGGGTGTTGCGAGAGGATTCTTTAAGTCAACTTCTCCGTTCTGTTTCAAATCTTGCTCGCTCAGATACGTGTCGACGGGACGTAATATTTTTTGACACGCCTTAAAAAGTTCGTATCGTTTTAACATACAGAGACCCGTAAATCGAAATCAGTTAGAGATGCGCGATATAAGAAACGCTGTTATTCAAAATTCATCTTACTTACATCTTTGATAAAGCTTATTTTATTTCTGTATTCGCTTGAGCGAAATAGACAAAAGTGACAAAAGGTTAACAAAAGTGACGAAGGTGCTTACTTCGTCGTTCTCGACGAGCTTCCAGTTGGCGATATTATTAATAAAATATTTATGACTCAGAAGGCCATAACGTATACATTCCAGCAGCTTTGGCAAATAAACTCGTCTCTCCTCGACATTGCTTTCGACCCATATCTTGACGGCGTCAAACACAATCTCCTCGTTTTTAACGTTGAGCTCGTCGTCGCGCAATATTGCTTCCAGCTCGTCGCAAAGAAGATCCTTGAACTCCGGGCTCTCTTGCAGTATCCGTTTGAAGTGGTGTCGTATGTACTTCCGGCCTTGTTTCTCGAGGTCGCGGCAGAAGTAGTGACGCGCGAATTTGAAAATACCTGTAACCATGTTAACGTAATACAACAGCGTAAATGTAAATATATTCCCGCTAATAAATTGCATCGAGGTACGTGTTGACTTTGAAAGTTGGAAGTCAACATCCGGTGCTTCGCTTGAGCAAACAATTTAAATGCGAGGGAAAATTCAACTTTCCATCTGTTATTGCGCCGGCATTAGATAAACTGGAAACTTGATGAAATTAGAGTTGACAGTCCGAATTACCTAAGCAGTTTTCTGGTCGTAATTCCTGCAACAGAAACTGACAACAGAGCTGAACGATTCCGAGCACCTCAAACCGATCAGCGAGCGGTAGCAATTGTTCGACATTGTCGGCATTAACGTTACAAGTGCCCGTGTAAGCGTAATCGAGGATCAGACTGAAGATCTCGCCTGGTACGGAACTGATGACAACTTCTGTAGTCTCGGTTTTACCGCCTTTCAGACTGTTGGTGAAAAGAGCCTTGAAGTAGGGGCTCACCGCGGATAAAATAGCGCGATGGACTGGGAAGACTTGATCCCCTGGGCATCTTATAACGCCGTCGCACAGCTGCTGGTTAGCCCTAAAGCCGACAGACTTGTCACAGTTCTAAGAATGTTCTTCACAGTCATTAATTTAAACAAGTGTGTTTACATATAAACAGAAATTATATAAAAAGAGAATTCGGAATTTAATTACGCACAGAAATTAAACAATTTCAGAAGGATGATACTTTACATCGTAAGTTTTGTTACAATAAAATTAAATTTTATCTGCATTTATTTTAATTATAAAAACACTGAATCATTTTAATTTCCCTTGTTGAATGTGTGTATGTTTCTGTGTGAAAAGAAACGAAAACGATTTGTGTCACAAAGCAACGCTGTAATCAATAAGTGAAATCGATTAATTCTCTAAAAGCCTCGCGAGCTTTGAGTCGGCAACTTTATCCTTTTGACCACGTGATGTACCGACAATAGAAGGACCCGGCGATGGTCAGTGCGCGAAGACAAGGCTTTAATTACGGCATGATTATAGACCTTAGCTCGGACCAGATCACGGGAAATTCGACGAGGGCGTAATTGGACGGCAGACACATGCATTTCCTGATTCTCGCCGACTGCTTTCGCCTGGACTGCCTGACGAGTCTGCTGATGCCGGAAGTGGCGGCGCGTGACACTCGACTGCGGCAGGACGATCTTCTGTAGCTCATTCTGCCAATGTTCATCTCCTTCTATCGCGGTGGCGGCGGGGTTCACCCGGTGTCGCGCGCCGAGCGAATCACCACGTGTGTGTCCCCGAGCTTCCCGCCGCCTCTTTTGTCTTCGCCGCTTACGCTGAACAACCGGCAGTTTTCGTATTCGCGCACTCTTGGCAGACGCGAGTCCCGATTGCGCCGAGACGCGCGGCCATGACAGACGAAGACCGAAAATCGACCGGCCGCGATTCGATCTGATCATACGTTTGAGTCGAATCGCATACGCGGAGATGCTCACCAAACTTCTGTCAGTGTGGCTAAATACACAGTGACAAATTTTTTTTCCTATTAGAAAGTATTTGAGAACATGTCATATCGATATAAAATCAAAAAAAAAAAAATTCACGATGAGAGTAAGACAACATTTTGACCGAGATTTTGCGTTGTAAAAAATTTTTTCTCAAGCATCTCGCCGAAAACTATTTTATCACTGCGAATAAAACGGTTCGTCACGTCTCGCTGCTTCGAGTAATATCCTCTCTCGTAGATAAACCGTTTCCAGCTCATTTATTATCTCGCAGAAAATAAAAGATCGAGTAATTTCGAAAATAGACTCTAATCCTTGGGAAGTATAATAAGACTTGAACTCTAAAAAAGAAAAAAAAAGAAGAAGGAAAGTATTCATATTCGGATCGTAAAAATGATTCTATATCAGGAGTGTGTTGCGAGAGGAAAGTTTTAAGTGGATTTTCACTGCTATTATAATAAAGAACGTTCCTTTGTGTGCGTTATCCATCCGACCGATAATTCCTGGGATAAAGGCGCAAAGTAAAAACGAAAAAAAAGACGAACACGGTTGTACGAGATAATGGAAGTGTTTTCCGTCGCAGAGTAGTAGAGAAAACGGATGTTTCTAATGTATCGATTACACGCAGAATGAAATTCCGTCCTCTTCTCGCTAGATGGACGCAGCATCTGTGTCTTCGTCCAATATTGGAATTAGTAACACAAGCTTTTTGTTTTCTTCTTTTCCAAGAGAAAGCACAATTTACTTCGTTCTTCGATTGCATTGAATACTTGCTTTTGACTAATATTATCGTTAAATGTAATCTAAAACATTGATTGCAAGATTGCTATCGCAGAATCAATTATTTATTATTTTAGTATTTATTAATTTTGACTTATGATACGTAAAATAGAGTGTTCCTACATATATATCCAAAACTTTCACCTTTTTTTTAGGAAGCTTTTCTAAGTTAACAAAACAAAGCATTTTTCTCACTGGAGAAATAACACACAGCAATTTCGAACCCTCCGTCTCTCTCGTAACCCTCTTAAATTGAATCGGTAATACAATGATCCCGGAGATTGTTGGACACTTTTCCATTTTCCCCATACTATTGTGACTGGGTGACGAATTTACATACTTCTCAAGACGGTAAATATAAGTCACTCATAAAAAAATAATTCACTTAACGAAAGATGAAGAATTTTGTTTAAGCGTCAAAGCAAATATGTATGTAGCAGCGATGTAATTAACTTTTAGAAAAAAAAAACATCTCTTACGGGAAGGTTTGAGAAAGAGTCTCCTTCTTTTCTTCTTTTTATTGTAACTGTTTTATGTATCTTTTACTTTAAACGTAAAATGTTGCTTGTAATTATTTCACATTTTGTTCTATTTTAAAGTTAAAAATAATTTCAACCCACATACATATTTCAATATTGTACGAAGCTAAAAGACACACACTGCTCTTTTTTTCTACAACTTTTATTGCAAAATATTTTATATTTTTCTTTCATTTCTCTCTCTCTTTCTCTTTCTCTCTCTCTCTCTCTCCATTGTAGTTTGCTGTATTCTTTTTCTTCTCTTTTCTATTTTTCTTGTTCTTGTCTTCCATTGCTCGCACCTCAAGCTGCTTCTTTACTCAAGTATTCCGATTACGTCATAAGCGCACAGGTGTATTCCCAATATAAAGTTACATTTTCACACGAATACGTACGTGAACAAATGTGTTTCATCTGTTATACGGAAGATACGTATAAATTCTGCAAGAGAAAGATATAATACATTTATACGAAGAAATTAGCGGAACACCTTGTGTGGAGTATAATTACTTCATAACCGAGGTATTTTCGTTGAAATGTCACTTCGCAACAAATTTCACACGCGGAAATGCAAATCTGAATATATAAACCGACTAAACCGCTGTCACACGCACTTACACAATTGTTTTTCTTTTATAATTTTGTGAGAAAATTAACATTATGTTTCTCTTTATTAAATACACTTATTAAATGTACACGAAAAAAAAAATTTGTTAGAATAGCAAGAAGATTAGATACTGTATGGCAAGCAAGAAACATTTGCAAAGCCTGTTGAATTTTTTGTCAACGAAACGTATTGTTAATAAGACAAAAAATTCAACAGACTCAACAAATTTTTCTTTCTGATCATACAGTAGCAAAACTGTTTTTTTATATTTATGAGTAACAAATTGCGAAAAAAAAATAATTCGCGCAATTAACATTTTCTGCGCGAATATCGAATACACGCAGGAAATGTTAATTATTAAGCGCGAATTATTTTTTTTTCGCAATTTGTTACTTATAAACATAAAAAATAGTTTTGCTACTATATGACCAGAAAGGAAAATTTGTTGAGGAAATGGCAATTGCTAAGTCGGAATTCGTACAATTAAATTTAACGAATTTAAATTCAAATTAATTTGCGCATGAGAATAATTTCTAATCTATTTTGCCTTTAATTCACAACTGAGATATATATGTAAATTTCTGCAGGACGGTCGTCGCGTTACACGTACGTAGCTATAATTTAACACGCGCGCGCATATGCATGTTCACGAGCGAGCGTGACGCACTGTTATTGGGCATTACGCTTTCGCTCGTAATAATCGCGAATACAGATATGTATAACGCATGCATTACGATGATTATCACGTAAATATTAACTGCGGACTGAACACTCATAAAGCGCAACTTCGACGTACGCGCAGCGTCGAAGGATTTTAAACAAAATTAATCCTCGCGAAGAACAAAATCCTTTTAGCATTCGAATTGCATTCGAATAGGTTCGATACGATTTAACACGATGATTTATTTGGCGAACGTTAAAATATCTGAAAATATCGAAGTTCGATAGAAATATCGTTCGTGATTTAAATAAATGTTAGTTTTGCCATTCATACGTACGTATTATTTTTTTAACAAGAATTATAAATATTAAAATACGCTACGTAAAAAAGTCTAGCACAATTAAGTTTATTGACAGAATTAAGTTTCGAGAAATGTTATTCATCAGACAGAAGCTATAGTCGAGATCTTTTTTCGAGATCTCATACAACAGAAAAAGGATCCATTGGATCCACAATAATGACCTTGGCCCAAGTAGTAAGACCGAAATTTTTCACTGTCATGGCACATACATACAGAGGGAAGAGAAAGAAAGACAGAGAAAGAAAGAGAGAGAGCTGACAAGCTACCAATCGCTCGAAACGCGTGAAAATACATTCTCGAATGAGCATCGGGACCATCGATGTCGTGAAAACGGCCGGAACTTCAAGTCATGTTTACCCTCAAGAATGGAAATGAGCAACTGGATAAAAAACGCTCGGCGTTTAAGTTAAATAAAAAAAGAAAAAAAACGATATTGGCTATTTTGCACGTCAATAGTAGAACGTTTTTCAAACGAACAAAATATTTAAGAGTATAATGCTGCGCGTGATGGGTTCTCGTTGCTCCTATAAATATCACTCGATACAAAAGGTGACATATTGAAAATGTTATGAACAGTAATTTTATTTTTGAAGTGACATTAAACTCGGTATTTGCGCAAATTGACAATAACACTCGTGTACGACGTCTCGCGAATTATGTAATAATAATTTCGCTCGCAGATTATTTCTCGACGATATATTCAGAAACCGAATTTTGTATTCACAACTGCTCTTTATCATTCACACAGTCTTTTCTTAGGACACATTTTATTTCGTACTTACGGTCGATGGAGATTCGATCCGATCATCAGATTCAAGTGCAATTCGCGAAATGCTGGTAAACGAGAGATTGAAGAATACAAAAGCTTGGACCAACGTGGGAGAAATGAGGGGAGGAAAGAGCCGCATTAAAAATTCCATGTTTCTATATACCGGTGCCCGAAAAATTTGTCATGCAGAACTAAGATAGATCGTTGAAAGTTTCACTTGAGAGAAATGTCACATTTTTTTAACCAGTCACGTCATTTAAAACTCTCTCATTGTGTCGTTATCTCAACGGGAAAAGGATTTCACATGTCGCGGTGATTTAATAAAAGCACATTTTTTATTTACACGCACGGAGTCTCGCTCGTTGTTTCTATTAATTTCGTATTATCGCGCGCCCAATAAAATCACACTCTGTTTCATTCACTCTGCCGGATGAGTCGTAAATGATAACTGAAAATTTCCCGGTTGCGAAAATAATGCTCGCATTGCAGTTGACATCTTAACATGTATCACGTGTGACAAAGGTTTTATTATGTACTGCCAGCAACAATTCGCGATGATACAAACGCGGACAACTGTGATTTACGAACGCTGCCATATGCTGTAAATTACGAAAAAAAACCAGAACAAAAAAGAAGAGAATCCGAAAAAGCTTTTTTTCTGCGAAGGCAGCGCTTAACGTGAAATAACACTTTTATATACGAGCGTATATAAATCTTTTGTATATAGGAAGATTTAGATCTGAAATATTTTGATCCTTGCAATTCTTCTAGGAATTCAGAGATAGACCACTCTCTTTTGAAACATTTTATAAATTTAACTCTTTTTATTTGACTATTTAATTATAATTTCTCTTCTTTAACTTTTTTCACTTTTCTTAGTGATTATTAAGTTATTTCTATGTATGAACTTCCAGAAACTTTTATAAAACGTTTTGAGACACTCATTGTCGTTTTGACTCTCTCTAAATGTTGACACGCGATTACAATTTTCGAATTGATATTAAAAATGCGTCATGTTATGATCATTTTTCAATTTTTAATTACAGAATATGTCTTTAATATTTTTGTAAAGAAAATAGACAAATGTGTACTTGAATTATTTATATAAATTGGCTGAAGATAAGATAAAAATGACTAAAACGTTCCGATTGCATTGAGAAGTAATCAGTTTAATTTTCTATTAACCACTACCATCGATAGACTAGAGCTTTCTAAATCTATTTTGCTTTCGGATTTTTTCTTGAAGTTTGTGTTTTCTGTAAAAACTGTAAAGTATTAAGTTTGAAAAGTGGAAAACATTAAGTTTGTCGTCTATAACAGCAAACAACAAACAAAATAATTAAAACAAAGATGACAAACAATCGCGGAAACGTTTTGATGAAAGTGAGATTTAAAATCTGGAATTGCTTCAGCGCGATTTACGTTGTCACTCTCTTAGCTTTAAATCGCCTATCCGGACACATTACACGAATCATTGCAGGTTCCACACATTTTATCTCGTACGGTTGATGTCACCCAATCAGATTGTCAGAATCAATTCTAATTTGCGGGACTACTTCTGGCAAATGGAATAATCTCTTCGATCAAAAATAAGAAGAGAAAAGTAGAAGCTTAAATCAGTTTCCTGTCCGTTTACAGCGGTCGAAAGAAACAATCGTCTCGCCCAAGTGCGATTGTTTCAACCGTTACAAGCAATCAAATTAACACGACACTTTAACCGAAGCAAACCTTTGCAATATTTTCTTTTGTGTTAAGTATTGAATCATTAAGTATGAATCTTCACAAATCTATATGTATATGAATTTTAATTAATATATATTTTTTAATTAAAATATACATGTAATTTCTAATTAAATTTTCTGCGAGAAAAGCGCGCATGCATCGAATTAAAATCGGCACAATCGTAAATTGACTTAATAAATTTATTAAACTTGTAACGTGTAAATTATAATATAGCCATTAAGTAGTTGGAAAATTTGCTCTTAATTTGTGAACTAGTTGGAGTTGCCCATAGTTTAGCAAAGACGCTTCACCCTTTTGGCCAAGATTGTTCATTACTCTATATAGTGTACTTTGGTGAATTCTAGCTAAAGTCTATATTCTCTTCCGCACAAATTTACTTCGCTTTAGCCGGTCGTAATCTAGGTTACTGGCGAAAAAGAGAAACAACTATTCGGATTTCTTTCAACACTTCTCACGCTTACGTTAACAATTGGTCAATTTATTGATTTTGCATGGTCCCGCGGTCATCTCATTGGATTCGCTATTTTTGTTTCAATTCGCGGCACGTACATTTTCCCGCAGAAATCCCGCAAAAAAAACGTAGTTACGAAAATATAATTTTCATCCGTGATATTAGGGAATTTAAACTTTTTTACACAAATGTTGATTTTTGACAGAATATTTCAGATATTTTTTGCAATAAAAAACTTAGAATTCTAATGTTGTTTACTTTTTAAGTAGATTTAGAAATAAATTTTAGAGCAGAAATAAAATATATGTACATGTAGAAAAGTTGCAAAAGTGTTGCGCGAGAAATTATTTCTCTTTCGAAAAATGAAATAAAATAAATTTTACAATAGCTGCGAAACGTTATCTACTCTCTCTCTCTCTCTCTTTCTTTCTCTTCTCTCATCTCTTTCTCTCTTTTCTCTTCATAACAAATGTTTCACTGAAATGAAATAATAGCAGTAACAAAGAATTATACGAAAGTAACGTAAATGTTAACTTCGACTATTAAGAAAAAACAACATATTTTGTCATGTTCTTCTAGATACAGGCGCGTAATAGAATATATTTAGAAAATCTAGGAACTTTTAAAAGATCTGTGAGAGATACATTTTATGTTATGTTTGTATGATAAGGTCCGCATAATAGATGTTTATGTCACTGGAATACGCGCGTAAACATCAAACGGTAAACGTAAAAAAATAAACACAAATTGTAAAAATAAGCGCGTAATGTTATGGATCAAAAACATACATGAATATTTCGCATTTTTTCTATCTTCTCACTCGCATAATCACCCGATACTCTTTTCAGTGTGTAATGCGTACGTCCGATATTCCAATCCAGCCTGAGTCTTGATTCAGAAAAAACTTGTGTACGCAAAAGTCTACAGTTGCACGCATTGTGAACTCTCGTATGAGAAATTTGTTGAAGAATTGAGGTACTGTAAATTGTCGCAAACTCTTTACAGATTTCTCAGTCCAGGAAACCTGAGTCGCTCTCAAAGGACCAAAACCCACCGAGGAGCCACTCAACGGCGGTTTCGAAGGAACCCGCCGAAGAGGGAGCACGCTGACCACGAGATGCATGTCCCATTTCGCACGGACGACGGCATCCAATCAAGCTTCCGTCTGGTTTCAATTCTGATTCGCGTCCCATCGAACGAAGGAAGCGAGAGAACGCGAGCGAGCGAGAGAAAGGACAATTCGGATGTAGGACGACGAGGTCAGGGGAAAAGTCCACGGTGATGGAGAATCTTTCTCTCGCTCGCTCTTTCTCGCTCTCTTTCCCTTTCTCTCCTTCCCTTTCTGTCTCCGGGAGCGCAAAGGGGTAGGTAGGGATGATCTGGCCTACCCTCTGGTGCTGCTGGTGCTCGCTGGTGCTTCCGACTTCCCCGGGACGGTCTCATGCTGTCGCTCTCTCTTCGTCGCCGCGCGATAGCGAGCGCGGCGTCGCGCGTCTACCGAGAGTAGGAGTGAGCTGGCCAGAGCAGTCAGTTCGATACCGAGCGCCGAAGCGTTCGGTTCGCTCCGTAATTGCGAATGGTCGTGTTATCATCGTCGTCTCTGTTATCGCGTCGCGTGCCGGAAACATCGTAAGATCCACGCGGGCCCTCGCGTCCGGAGGGAGACCGCGAGAGAGGGTCGGACGATAGAATTGCAATCGCGAGAAACGCGCGGAAATACACGACATTGTCACTGGAAAAGAATACGATCTCTCTGAGATTAAAAACTTCGAACATCCGAAAGCGAAAAGTATTGAAATTGCGATCGAACGACTTAGAATGATTTCTCTTCTTCTTTTTGTGACGAAGATCAGTCGTCACTTTTGTATGGAACGGGCTTATCAGTTGTCAACCGGCTTATCAGTTCAGAAGCGGGACAATGCGCATTGAACCATGTGTACCTTGAGAGGCTTTGCTTTGATCGCTCGGTGAATGAGGTCTTTGAATTCACGAGTTGTGGCGAGGAAGAAAGAACAGTGCCCAATCTTCAATGATGGACTTCACGCGGAGAGAGAAAGAGCTTCGGGAAAAACAGGCGATATAAATGCCACTTTTCAGGATCGCCGTTCCGCGAGGTATAGTCGATATACTTTCGCTTAGATAGTAGTCGCACGCGTTACTACTAACCTGTTAAATGCTTTACTCAACCCGAACTAATCGCCGGCGATTATTACGGGACACTTAAGAGAAAGACGGAGCTTTAGGGTCAAATTTCTTCGAGGAGGAGTGACTGCCGCCTGGCGTGTGCTTCGCGGACAATTTGACGCCGGTCAAATTGACGAAAGCATTTTAACGACGATCGTCACATGACCGTTTCTCAAATTAATATCCGCGAATCATCATTTTTCGATCGACTCGCACACTTTCATTCAGGATGAGTACGTTTTCGCCGGTGCAAAAAAATTAAAAAAAAAAAGAAAAAAAACAATTTAATTGGAACGTACGCGTGATAGCGAAAGAATATGTTTCGTTTAATTACTCGCGCGAGAGACATGTTCGCGATGTCGCGCAGAAAATTAACAATTTCAGGAACGGAACGGGAGGAGTGCGCGCACGAAGGAATGTGTAGCGGCTGATACGCCGCACACGCAGTAGAGTATGCGCGGTTTGCTCCGCCGTGCACGGTAAATGGCGGGATGGTTCGTAGTGAGCGGGGCATAACCCACGTATTTGGCATAGATATGTACGCGTGTCGATCCACTTCGTCGCGTCTCCCCAGATAATTTCCCAGTAATTAAGCGGGTTATAAGCAATGTGATTCCAGACCAAAACAACTTGGGACGAACGGAGAAACGCGTCATTGAGGGGGAGATGCCCGAGAGAATATAACAATAGAGACAATAGAAAGGACTTTGCTTATAAACGCGCAGCATCAGGTCGAAAATGCAGTACGTACACAAATATACATTGTGTGTGTATGTGTTAATGGATTAGTGCAATTAAATGTGGGAAGCGGTTTCAATCGATTCACCCTCGTTAATATCTAGAAAATTACGTCGGAGGATAAAAAAATGTAGACGAGTGCCACTTCCGGTCAATTTTATCGATTTTGTTGAGGTTTCGGTGACACGCGAAAAATAATTCGTGTTGTCACTTGCTCCGACGTGGGAATGTAAACCCAAAAAGTACGTGCAAAAAGTAGAGAATTTGATATTCACACTCAAAATAACTGCTTATTAGATACAAATGAGTATTTATTGTAATTAAATCGAGATAATGTTTTTTTTAATATTTTTAATCAAAGGCTCGTCTCTTCTGAACGTGATGATTACGTTATAATAATTCAGAACATAACGAGATGAAGCCCTATGCAATTTTCTTCATTTAAATACGTGATAGATTACCAATTTACGAAGAAAATTCGCGCTCGCCGTCGTAATTACTTCCGTTTTAACTCCTCTTCTTCTTTCGCTCCTCTTTCGACTCGGACATAATGTAATTTAATTTCTTCGTGAATTAACAGTAAAATTGTGCAACTTCAAAGAAACCTCTCGCGTGTCACAACGCGCGACATTCGCAGATCCTTGTGATATTAATCGCGGCTCGTTTCGCGCGCCGCGTTAAAATAATTCGTTCCTCTGTTGTCTCCAACGGGACGCACTAAATTGCGAGAATGCATCGAAAAAAAAAAAAAAAAAAAAAAAAAAAAAAAAACGAACAAACGAATTAAAAAAACAAAAGTGTCGCGAAATACTAGAAATTTTTGCTCGCTCACATACGACGA
The DNA here is from genome assembly GCA_014825475.1 of Pseudomyrmex flavicornis. Taxonomy (NCBI): domain Eukaryota; kingdom Metazoa; phylum Arthropoda; class Insecta; order Hymenoptera; family Formicidae; genus Pseudomyrmex; species Pseudomyrmex flavicornis. Next base: position 8,054 of record QVNW01000682.1, on the reverse strand, counting down.
GTGAAGAAAAACAAGACTGTATGTTTTACAAAAATGCGATAAAAACGAACGGCATCGAATTACGTGCCCGTATCTCGACCGCTACAGCTCTCGAGATTGCTGGAACAAGTGTCGGACGGGAAAGGACAAGGGGGCGGAGGTCCTCGGGAAGAGAGAATTTATCATGGTTCTCGGAATATTCCCCTAAGACCCGTGAGCAATATTATCAGGAAAGTAGTGTACATATTTACAGAAGTGTACGCGGCGCTCGCGAAGATTGCTGTTAAATATTTTTTCTCTTCTTCCTATCGCTCTCTCTCTCTTTCTCTCTCTCGTTTAAAGCAGAAGAGAATTTACGCGCGGATGTGTCCTCGGAAAAACATCCTCTCTCATTTTCCGTGCGATGGTTTTTGCGTTCCATCTTCACCCGAAAGTTTCGACAGATAAAAACTAAGACAAAATTGCATACGCGAATTTGAATTCAAGATTACGCCGATGAGCAAAAGAGCTCGTAACTCGGGAAAAGGAGGCTGTCTGCGGGAGAGAAACAAATTTCGCCAAACTTTTGTCATTACACATTAATGAGCGTGGCAAACGCCCCGAAGATACTTAGCTTCAATTTCCACAAGCAATTCTGGCGGATGCAATATAGCTGGAACTCGGCGCGGACGAGAAAGACGAATAAGCTAAATCAACGCCGACTAAATCAAATACCGGGAAAATTGAGAAAACTCGTTCGTACAGAACGAAAGAGAAATTCTCTTTTTTTTTTCGCGTTCGGCGACGGAGTTATATTGAATATATATACATAACCAAGGTCGCTTCCGAAGTTCCCCGATCGTGGTCTCTTTATTAGAATACGTACGGAAACCGCCGTTGATCCACCATTATCGTTCCTGCGCGGAATACGAAATGAAAGTGTGCCTCGCCCCTCGGCGGATGTGCTCTCGCGCTTATTTGTAACTCCATTACTAAAAGCGACGATCTAAATTTTCAAAAAACGAAAATCGCGTCAAACGACGCAGAAATATCTGCGAGGGGAAATTATAAATTGCTACGCAATATGCGCGAGAAGAGTTTTGCGATCGAGTTTAGTAACTTTTTAGCCACGTGGTTTTCCTTCGCGCGCACAGATTCTGTTTAACTATCGATATTAAAATTTTTCTCGACTTCTCGGCTTTGAAAGCAAACTTCGACATTTTGCGCCGTTTCCGCGTCGGCGAGTCGTTGTTGTGAAATTCACGATCAGATAATTTTGATAAAAATCGCACTTTAAAATGCATGAACGTGATTTTAAGTTTGCCAAAATGTTATCCGAAAAAAGGTCACATGTAAAGAAATCCGCCGTGTGTAGCTCGGTGTTGCTCCCGACGCAGATTACGTGGATTTAAGTGGAGTCCCGTAAATTCGTTTCCGGTGGATTATATTCGAAAGTCACAATTTTTCACGTCAAATCGCACGATTGCGACGAAGAATCGAAAATACGGAATATCTGACAGAAATGGATTCGGAATTAGTAAGCGGGATTCGCGAAGGTTAAATATAAAATATTGCATAGTAGCGGTACAGATACGCGCACGCATAGCGAATAACAAGTGCGAATTTTGTTCGGTGTTTAATTGTGAAATAATATTTCGCAGCGTGCGTTTGATAACAATTCGACGACGGAATAATAACACAATTGCGTTTTTACGCGACCGCGTTTTCGTGCGCGAGTAATAATTCAATACCGCTGTATCTCTGTTACGCTTGCCCCAATGTTGGCGAGGAGTCAATTCTCGTCCTTATAAGCCGCCGTATATATGTATAAACTTCGTAAAATTTCTCGGAATAAAAGCGCGCTTACAATCTCGTCGTCATCATGGCGAACGACGATGATAAAACCGAACGCCGACGATGACGCGCTAAGTATTTTCGCTGCGTCTATCGGAAAATAACAGCGCCGCGTTTGATATAATGAGTCGACAATTATCCACAACTGGGCGAGAGAAAAGAAGAGAGATATTGGCAGGGATTACTATTTTTAGTATCTCCGATGGGGATATCTCTCGACCGGTTTGCTGGAAAATGTTTACCGCGCGCGCCGCAGCTTACCGTGATTAACAAGTAAGAAACGCTCTTCGAGTCTACTCTCTTTCGTGTTTTTCACGGGCTTCGAATATGTCAGAAACAGTGACGAGAAAGAACCGATATTTTATTTTATTTTGTGTGTGTGTGTGTGTGTCAATATTCTGTAGAAAATTTAGAGACAGTTTTCAACTCCTTTCAGAGCTATAGTCGGATGAACGTGTCAATAGAATAAAAGCTGCTTCTTCGTAACGGAAGAAATTCGTCCGCATCTTAACTCTTCGAGGTAAATGCACGATCGTATCGAGAAATGGAAAAGCTCGACGCGTGTTCAATTTGTTTTTATTTTATCGGTATTGAAATTTTATCAAACCACAGAATACAATAAATGCCCTTGCGCCATTGATATTATGACACATACATGTTTTTTCACAACATGTTTTTCTTTTTTGAAATCATCTTACTCGCGAACCGTTACAAACACAACCACATAATTTCGAACTGTCGAAGTCACGACGCACAAACAGTCGAAAACCAATCAGCGTCACAGGAAAGCGACAACAAATTAATTAATTAATGATTCGTCTTGATAATTAAATAAGATTACCGAGACAAATCGAGAGAATTTCGACAATGATTCTTAATATCACAAATGACTACCTTAGATAGTGGAAGTGATTATCATTATCAACCAATTATCATTATCCGCATTACAAATGGCCGACACTTCCGGTCAACACCTATAATATTTCGTACGAAATTCGCGTTATATTGTTTGTATAAAAAAACGTCAATGGTGTCAACATAAAAAAATTTTAATTTGCCACAAATTTGTTGCGTGAAATCTTGTAGAAATCTTGAAGAATGTTTGCATTTCTTTACGTAAATATATCACAAATTTAAATTCTTTACGTAACAAGTATATTTGACAAGTTAAGTTAAATATTATTTAAAAATTTGACATTTATTTACAGTAGAACTCCAGTAATTTCGAGCACTACAATTTCGACTTCTACTTGATAGGTGGGCCAATGATTTCCCCCACTATTCATGATTCCTCGATATACTTGAATGCGCAACTCGTACTGTATCTTTCGTCTCTTGCTACCAGTTGGTCGCTGGAAGGGGAAAAAAATGGAAAGGGAAGAAAATAATTTCGAATTCTAGAAAGAATCAGTCCCATGTTCTCGAAATTACTGGAATTATACTGTTTATAAAGTTGTCGCGTTTGTATTACAAATGGCGGCGTATCTTAACTCCTACTTCACTTTAATTCCTACTCCCACTAGCTAAGTTACCGATCTAGTGTAGTATAGCAATCTCTGCTCGATGCACATTTTATTGTCATTTAATATTTCGCAAACGATATGTCGACTGCAAACAATGCGGTTTTTATTACAAACAATTCTAAATAAAAAGATAAAAAGAAATTTACAATAATCAAAATTCTGCAACTTCCAATTTTTATTGAATCTCGCAAACAGATCGATTACAAACGACGCGATTTTTGCTACAAACTATATTAACGTTTCTAAATAAAATGAGGGAAAAAAGAAATTTGCTAACATCTCGATATTTGCAATGATGGTAATTTCCGCAATTTTGTTTTATTGTATCTCGCAAACGAGTGAACTACGAAATGCGATGCGATTTTTATTACAACTAACTACAAACAATTCAAAATAAGATGGGAAAACTTGCAGAAATTTCAATATTTGCAATAATCGCAATTTTGTAACTTGTTTGTTTATTACTAGTATGAGTTTATTACTAGTAAAAGATATAACAACTGTATTTGCATTAAATATGGATAAATTTACAACTGTCATTTCATCGGTAAAATTGTTTCGGTGTATACGTGCCAATCTGTGATTATAAAAATCGCTGAGCGTATTGTAAAGTATGGATAACAAACGATTAATATTGCGAGAAAATCTGCGAGAATATAAAACGTAGCTGTTTTTCCACGCCCTTTCCTTCCTCTCTCTCTCTCTCTCTTTATTGCAATTTAATATGATTTGTATCTCGAGAGAAACTATTAATTACGTTAGGCTACCTTAAATTGGGGTTTGGGAGGACTCCAGACTGTGTCAGGTTTTATCTAGGGTTGCCTGACGCTCATTAAACCTGATTCGAGCCAAGGGTATAGGCTGTATTTAAGTGATATAGGTTACTTCGAGTCTGTTGTTTCGATAACAACCATCTGTCGTATGTAACGTTCGATAGAAAATTAATTGCTTTGAAAGAGCGTATCGTCGCGTTAAATGGCACGAAGCTCGATTTCGCGTAAATACATCAACACGCATCACGAACGGAAGAATATCGGCCGAAAAACGACAGCGGAAAACTCGTTTCCGCTGTCGATGGACATCGCCATCTTTATCGCTCTGCTATACGCCAACTAGGCCACACTGACAGTGTCGCAACTGTTTCCAGCCGTGAACTTTCGACGATCCGTCTCGGAGTTAAGCAGTCTGGTTTGCCTGCAAATATTTGGGGAAACCCGACAAAGTCGTTTCCGCGTTCATAGAACAATTCGGGGGATGAAGAAGATGCGATGATAAGACTATATTGCGTTGCGTAACAATATATGCTGTATATATTTAACGTGACTTCAAGCTATTGGAATTGTTTTTTTTTTTTTATATATATATAACATATAATATCTTATACGAGTAACAAAGAAAAATTGATTGTTAATTTTAAAACAAAAATTTTTAATAAAGGAAGCTTCAAAGCTGCCAATCCCAAAAGTTATTTGCTCCTGTTTCCAGTTAATTTTCGTCTGACTTTACCTTCACAGAAGTTTAAAACTTAATTGTCAAAGTTTGCTGAAAATTAAAAACTTTCAACAAGCAGTGATTTCGTGTTAGTCTTGCCTATAGAGAAACGCATAAATTTAAATTCGTGCTATTTATTTGAAATAAGAAGAATTTATACTGTTGAAGTAACTTTATATTTGTGAGAGAATCATATTAAGATGCCACTTAAATTTAAATTTGCATTTAATTAAATTTTTCACAGATTTACCGATGAATTTATGTTAATAAAAAACCGTTACACTTATTTATTTTTTCGCGTCGACATTCGCGTTGACGAAGAAGCCTTATTTGAAAATCCTTGGTCGAGAACGACATTAATTGAGATTTTAAACTAATTAAATCCTTTGATGACAGTTTAACATCGTTTTAAGTTGAATTAAATCAAATTGCGCAATATCAATTCAAAACTAACTCAATATCACATATTATATCGGTCGTCATCAAAAGGATTTGGTGTAATATACATATTCTATAATAATATTATAATAATTCTCGATAATTGCTGGTCAAAGCCTCTGTCAAGTGGTTTTTCGCGCATAATATGATTACCGTCGGTTTCCATTGTCGGAGAAAGTTGCTTAACAAAAGTTGCTCAACAAATTCGCTTAAATACAGCGCTTTGGTTTGTTAAAAATTCAATTAGAAGCAAATGTCGTCACTTCCGTCAGAACGGAATTGCGATGTAAAATGTCAGAGTAAAAAAAAAGTTTGTGTTTTTAAATATTATTCCAAAAATAAGACTCAATCTGCTCCCACGTTTAATTTCGGATTGAAAATACCAGACACGATATGACGGACAATTCGAAAATTTCGTATTTTTCGCCGTAATACTTCGCGAAAAGTATGAAATCGCAATTCCATAACGAGCGCAACATTAGCTCGAAAGCGTTTCAACAACAGAAAAATGCAGCTTAAGATTCATCTTCTTTCTTGCGCATTAAAAATAAAATCGTTTCGCCGCTTTTCTTCAACCGTCACTGCGTTTTGCATTTTTAGAATATTTTTCTCTCTCTCTCTCTCTCTCTTTTCTCGAAATCTCGTGTCGTTAATCCGCAACGTCAATCTGTTTACCGACGCTGTGCTGTACACAAATCGAGAAGAGAGTCGGATAATAAGCGCAAATCTCCTCTTTTCGAATAAACAGTCTTTTCAAACTTGCGCGAGTGTGTCTGCTTAATAAATGATTTACGAGCGGAGACATGGGACATGGGCGGTTTTTCCGACGCACATTCTTCTGCGTTTGCTCTCTCTCGCGAAGCAACGTGCTTACCTTCAGGGAATACCCGTGCGCGCAGCTCTACTCGATAAGAAATACAACGTTCATCCGTTCTTGTTGCATCGTTGCGGCATCCTAAGGAAGCAATATTTTTCAAGCAGCCACAGGGATTCTCTCAACGATTTTGACACGTATATCTTTCGATCGCGAATGATCCGACGAAGCCTCTAACAAGTCGTTCGAAGTCGCACATTTCTCGGAAATTGAAATAAATGACACTGGTATTATTGTATGATATTCTACAGAAATTCTTGACTTTATTGTAAATTATTGACCATTGAATGTACGAGCATCTTACTTTGTCCAACAAATGTAGCAAAGAGAATATCAATGTGTTTACTGACAGATATAAATCTTTGCAATTTTTATTAAATTACTCGGTTCACATATAACTTTTCTATTGACAACTTCTTTTTCTATCTTACGATAAAATTAATTAGGATATTAATTATTGATATTAATTATTGTTACGTTCGATACAAACAGCAGAGCTATATATACTAGCAGAAGAAAGAAAGAATTACTCTTTCGACGACAGTTTTTAAATCGAAGATATTGACTCGGATTTGGAATCGAAGCGATTTGGATGTGCTGATTTCTTTCGAATTCTTTGACATAAAACTAATATAAAATTAATTTAAAGAAGAAGAAAACAGCTAATATGAGACACAGGTGTGTAAAACAAATATTTATTTAATTGATTATGTTTTGATCAAAGATTCGATCTCATCTTTAAAATATAATAACAATTTCCTGTACAATATCAAAGCAAAATTAAACTGCGTTATTAAGAATACAAGTTTAAGTAAATAAAATAAAATAAAATAAATAAATAAATAAATAATTAAACAAAATTTACACAAACTGAATTTAGAAACTGACTCTTGTTAAATTTCCAACGGCCTCACATAGAAGCGAATTTTGGCATAGTTCTGCAAAACAAAATTATTATTCTTAAAATGAATTAATATGTTAGTAAATAAAATAATAAAAGTTAATTGTTTAAAAAGGACAATTCTCACACCTACTACAGTCATAATTGCGTCAGAAACTTTTTATGCAATTACCAGAATTTCAATCAAAAACAATAAAAAGCATTTAACTGACGAAACTGCCGTGACTGAAATCCGGACGAGTCAAAGGTACACGAAGATAAAAATAATAAGAAAATATAGGAAAAATATCAAAGAGACAAAATCTTTGATGTAAAACATCGGAACAAGTTGCATTTGTATTGTAACAATATAAAGAATGTTGTTTTTATAATTGTTGCGTAATTACGGAAGCCAGGAATTATCCCAAACGTAACAATATTGTGTTGAATAAGATTAATTAATTAAATAAATAAAATAAAATCTTTGTGTACTCGAACAATTGATACTTGAGGGTCAATTTAAATTTGCTAACACGACGCAAAGCAAATCCTGACAGCTGCTCAATGTGACAATGTTTAGATTTAAAATTTACAGCTAGATCAGACAAAACTCGACTCTCTTTATCTAATTAAATAGCTTAATTAATAATAATTTCTGTACTCTTGAAAAGAGTAAGAGAAAAAAGAGAGAGAGAGAGAGAGAGAGATTGCAATTAATATGATACCGCGTGTGAGTTGAAGTGGTTTCGCCGCTATTTCGCATGAAGTGCCGATTTACCATCGCATTAACAAGCCTCAATCACTTTGCGGAATAAACACAGACGTGTTTTATTCCGCTCCGCTTCGATATTTCGCAGAAATACTTGTTTCATTGTACGGTCGGTCTTTGTGCATCTGGAACGCGGTGCAGCCGGTTACATTATATAAAGTGATTGACTACACACCACTGGTTGAATAACTGGTCACAATAACACCGCGCAACAAAATCAATAATCATCCAGTCACCGCACTACCGTGTTGTTGTCGACGATTTTAC
>QVNW01000681.1:0-65826 GCA_014825475.1 Pseudomyrmex flavicornis | reverse complement strand
TACTTGTCTTATTGACAAAATGCTCTTTAAAAACACTGTTTCATTTGCTGTTTAAAGACACTTTCTCTTTGTTATATTTGTAGGAGAAAAATGGCAAAAAAGACGAAAGATATTAACGCCGGCATTTCATTTTTCTATATTGAAACAATACGTCAATATTCTAATCGAAGAGAGTAATCGCATGGTGAATGTTTTGACAGAAACCAAAGACTCGACAGTCAAGGATTTAATGTTATTTGTCAGTCATCACACGTTGAGCGCGATATGCGGTAAATGTAAAAATTTATACATAGTTGCATCTCTATAATGAGCTTTTTTCCTTCAACTCGTAAGTTTCTCTACTCAATTAAAACACAAGTGCAACAATAAAATAATTTATAGAAACCTCTATGGGAATTTCTCTGGAAAATATGAATGAATTCCAGGAACAATATCGCCAGGCGATCCACGAGATGGGTAAAATTGTTATTCACAGGTAACACAAAAATTCTTTATTAAACATTTATAATTTTAATAATAAATAATTAATATGTAAATTGAATAAAGAAGAACTGATCTTTATTCAATGAGATTCATTTTATCAACACATTTTTATAAACGAGAGCAATACAAGCTGATCGTTAAACGTCTAACGTATATCATAATGATTATAACGAACCATAAAAACACTTATTCTTAAGAGTAAAAACTAGAAGTGAAACAACAACACAGATCATTGTTCAAAATACAGCTTATCATAACACATATCTATTAATGAGATACAATATTATTTGTTAGATGTTCAACTACTGTGTAATAACACACTACAAAAAAATAGACATTTATTTCTTGAAACTTATTATCTTCTCACATTTACGACGTACATATAATGCTATATAATTATATGTAGAATCTGGAGACCGTGGCTCCACTCCGACAAGTTATTTGCCTTCACTCCGATGGGTAAATTGCACACAAAGTGCTTAAACATACTGCACGAATTCACTGATAAAGTAAGCAATAAAATTGCGTTTATTTACAGTTTTTTTCTTTCCTCAAATAAAATTGCATACTTGAATATTGTACAATTCATAAAATCTTTTTCTTGTACATATATGTAGATAATCATAGAAAGAAAGCAGTATCATGAACGCACTAATGGGCAATATTTGAAATTCCAAAACAATGAAGCGGACTCGGACGAAGTGATAGGAAGTATGTAAACCGATCGACACAATTTGTTCATTTTTACTATGTATATCGAGTTTTTGTATACAAAAAATACATAAACAAATTATCACAGATAGCACATGTACTAATCTAACACGCCGTTATTCTTTAAGCTATTTTTTCTTTTTTTGTTTTTTTTAAGCACGGAAAAAGCGACTTGCTATGTTAGATCTTCTGATAGCGAGCGCCGATGATAACAAGTTGAGTGACGCCGATATCAGAGAAGAAATCGATACTTTTATGTTCGAAGTAAGCGCTTTTGCATTCTTTTGTTTTTGGAAATTATTTAAATTATTACTTAACAATTTTAAGGGAAGAAAAACGTTGTAGATTACTTTATTTGTTCTCACAAAAATTAATTTATGTAATACTTTGACAAAAATTAAATTTATATACGGGAATATATTATGATACATTTTACTACGTTTATGCATTTATACTAGATGAAGAACACACATTCGCTTTGTTACAGGGTCACGATACCGTAGCAATGGGTATATGCTTCTCTCTGTTACTATTAGCTGAGCACAAAGACGTTCAGGTATTTTTGTTTTACAATATAAATTAGTGATATGTGATATGGCGTCATTAAGTAAAGCTATTGAGAACAAATCTTCTATTTTTCTAGAATTATAAATTTCGAACATAAAAGAAATGTACATCTACATGTAAACAATATTTTTCTTAATTTATATGTATCTAGCGATAATTGTATGCAGAGAAAACTATGCGTTTCCGCACTTTTCAAGTTTCGCAATCATCTATACATGTAATACATAAATATACATGTAGTACATAAATCATCTTTTGTGTTGAAAATATACAGGATCGTGTCAGAGAAGAAGTTGACGAGGTAATGGAAAAAAACGGTGGGAAGCTCACTATAACAGCTCTGCAGAATCTGCCATATTTAGAGAGATGTCTGAAAGAATCCTTGAGATTGTATCCTAGCGTTCCTTTCGTTTCGCGAGTCGTGTCGCAAGACGTAACATTACGTAAGTCAAAATATCTCAACATTATATCGGATGAGTGGAAAAATGTTGACGGATTCTACAGCAAAAGGTAGAAAATAATGGAGATTATCTTTGGCAGAATAAATAAATCGTGTTTTAATAAAATTACGTTTTAAGTAAAATTAATACTTGGTCCCTATTTTTCTATCACAAAATCCATCAAACCTTTTGCGCTCACCCAATATATAATTCTTACTTATTCTTTAACATAATTATAAATAAGCTAATCTTTCTCCTTTCACTATTTATTTCCTCTTACTTATACTATTACTCTGCAGAATATAAAATCAAATTCGCCAAGATATCAAGTCTTAGTTACTTATGTTTCTGTTTTTTTTTGTATTTCGGATTTGTTTATTAATTACTATAAATATATATTTACTTTGTACTTTTTAAGTATTTTAATATCGTTCATAAATTATCTTCCCATACGTACAAACAAATCCTCATCATTCTTACTTTGAATTTTTTCGTTTTCTGTTATTTTCAGAATCATATACGATACCGGCTGGAACGGTGCTGCACATTAATATCTACGACACTCATAGAGACCCAAATTTTTGGGAAGATTCAGAAAAATTCGACCCGGATAGATTTTTGCCGGAAAATGCCCGCAATCGTCATCCGTATTCTTACGTGCCCTTCAGCGCCGGACCGCGAAACTGCATAGGTAATATACAAATTTGTAACAAACTCCTCTAATTTCTTCCTGTGTAATAAACCGCTTTGTTTCACGCGTTTCTGAATAAACAGGTCAACGTTTTGCCATGTTGGAGCTCAAGGCTGTAATAGCGTCTCTGGTGCACAAATTTCATTTGGAACCAGTAGATAAGTTAAAGGATTTGAAATATATAATAGACATTATACTTCGCGTTTCGCATCCAATCCGTTTAAAATTTATCCCCGTCGATAAACCGCGTGAGAGCGCGAAATCTAATAGTGCAAGATCCTAACGTGTGTTGCAATGCAACTAAATATATATTCATACATTCTATTATTAAAAATTGCACAATATGTGATAAACATTGCATACGTAAAACGGACACACAGTCGGACGCAATGCAGGGTATTTTGTAATAAAAAAAATTTTTACTATCGGAACTAACACACACATATGTGACAACATGCTTTGTAACATATGTACTTTAGATTTGATGACTAATAATGACTAATGATGACTAATGATGATTAATGATGACTAATGATGATTAATGATGACTTTAGATTTAATGAACTATGTTTTCTGATACAAGGGAATTTTATAATAAAATACTTGTTTTATTCAATAATAAATTGTCTGTAATAAGTTTTGTATAAAACATCTTGAAAGAATGTAATAAATTTATAATATATTATGCTTAATACATATGTGACTGTTATATAAACTTGTTCAATAAACATAAAAGGAATGGAACAAGACAAGCTGATAAAAAATTACATAAAATTATACAGTGATAGTTTTTCGGTTTGTTATATTTCTAAAAGTGTATAAAAATTATTATGCAAACAAGTGTGTAAAACACTTTGTTCTTGACGATTAAGATAGTTAAGTGGAAAATGAGTAGGAGACATACGTTACTTCTCATATCTATATTTCTTAAGTACTTCTCATACTTGTATTTCTTAAGTACTTGTTCGGTACTTAAGTACTTTTATATATTTCGTTAATAAACAATACATTCTCGAGAGCGAGTTATAGACTTGTATAGTTGCTTTCTAGCAAAACCTACGACACAAGATCACACAATGTTAGACACTTAGTGATTTTCCACAGCGACATAGATCAAGATTAAAATCGAGGTTGCTGAAATTATTAGTTGCACTTCAGTGCTCCTAAAACTGATTTGCAAAACAAATCAGATCAAAATACGCGATTTATCTAAATGTTCTTCATTCCATTACAAAAATTGTAAGTAATGGAGAACTTCCAAGTTTATCTTCAATATATGAAAAAATATATTTAAAAAAACACATGACAGATCTCATGTGAAAAATTTGTGGTAGACCAATGATTACTTGAGGAACATAAAGCATTTATACAAAAAAATCGAGAGATGGATAAATTGTTTAATTAATAATAATCTGTACATAATGTGTACAATTGTACGTAATCTGTACAATCAGGCCTGCTTCACTTTTTGTTGCGTAATCCATTTTCCACTTTTTAACATTTGTGTTTGTGGAATCATGCAAATAGGAGTTAGTTTTTACATGAAGCGCTAACTACTTTGATCGCACTGAAGATCAAATCAATATCACAATGTTCTGACAAACAGCTTTGTTACGTCCGATATTGTTATTATCACTGTGTCTCTTTTTTGCTGGAAAGCAATCTTATAACGCGTCATATAAAGTTATTTATGTTTTCGAGTTTTACGTTCTCTCGTGCGTACAAATGTTTTTTTGCTTACTGATTCAAGGCGAATTACAATAATGACAACAAGTTCTAGCATCATTTGCGCTCTACACTTGATTTGCGTCGCTGCATAATGATGACTCAAGTCGGTAATTTATTCTGTTTCTGTTAAGAGGTGCAACAATTATCAGTTTATTACAACAACTGTCTATAAATTAAACACATAGACGCCATTTCATGGTGCGCAATCATTATATAGTGTGACTATATAAAAAAAATTAAAAAAATATATACAAACATATAATTTTTCTCTAAAATGTATAAATAAATATACTTGGGTGTATATTTATAAAATCTTATTCTTTCTATATGTATAAATATTTATACATATATGTAATATCTTACAGAAATAATGATCTGAGAAAAATATTTATGTTCCACATAAGTCGAAAACATATAACATTTATATATACATCAACTTCTGCGCAGAGAAAAATTCTTTTTGCTTTGTCATACAGAATTAGCGTGACTTGAATGTAAATTAAGTCGATACGCGTTAAATGGAAAGAGCCTCTTCTTCTAGTTTGTTGTTTACGCAATCTGAATTCTTTTCTAATTAAATGCAGGTACCTTTCCGCATGATGTGTGTTTTCCCGAGAGTATTTCTTGTCGCTAAATTAGTAAAGTCTTTTCTCGTAAGAGAACAAGCTGTGCACATTGCCTTCCAGTTGCGCCGAGTGCGTTCTTCTCTCAAACTTCAATTCCCCGTTGTACATCATGGATCGCAGAATGCTAAGCGATTTTGCTCCGATGTCCTGGCAACCGTGCTTGATGCCGCACGTTAGATACGGAAGAAACTTGAGAACAGATCCCTTGTCGACGATCGATCCACTCACACCTTGCGCCACTTTCAGCTTGTCCATTTCGTTGTGAAAATATCTATCCATGGCCGAGCCCTTGGCGTCTTTCCTATCCATTGCTTCCAACGAGCCCATTCCCCTGTATTTTTTCAAACGTACGCCATCGCTGAAGAAATACTCGCCCGGGGCCTCGGACGTTCCGGCCAATAAAGAGCCCATCATGACTGTACTTGCTCCTAAACTGAGACCCTTGATGATATGTCCGATAGACTGAATACCCCCGTCCGCTATGATGGGTATTCCGAATTTTCTCGCGTATTCGGAAACTTTGTAAACCGCCGTCGCTTGCGGCCGTCCCACGGCCATTACCTCTTGCGTTATGCAAATGGATCCCGAACCCATTCCGACGCGCAACGCGTCCGCACCCGCTTCTATGAGATTCTTGGCCTGCGTCGCGGTCACGACATTGCCGGCGATCACTTGCAAATCCGAATACTGGGATTTGATGTACTTGATCATGTCGATTTGATATCGCGAATTGCCCTGCGACGAATCCAACACCACTACATCCACACCGGCGTTCACAAGCAATTCCAGTCGATGTTTGTCCACCTCGCGCGTTCCTATCGCAGCTCCCACCAGCAGTTGCTTATTCTCATCCTTACTAGCGTTGGGATAACTACGATTCTTCTTTAAATCGGTTCGCGCCATCAGAGATACAAGTTCGCCTCGTTCGTTTATTATGGGCAACTTTCCCTTCTTGGATTTCTCTAGTATTACATTCGCTTCCGGCAGCGTGACTCCCGCCGGCGCAGTGATGAGATCTTTCAGGGTCGTCATTATTGAGCTAAGCGTTTTACTTTGATAATCGGGCAAGTGTTCAAGAAAATCGATATCTCTAGATGTGACAATGCCTAACAATTTACCACCTACTTTACCCGTGTCCGTGACAGGAACTCCGCTGAAACCGTGTTCAGCCTTCACGTTTAAAACGTCATTGATCGTGTGATGTGGCGCCAACACAAACGGATCCCTAATGAAGCCGTGCTTGTATTTTTTTACCTGCAAATAAGCAAAATGTCTTTTCAGTATTTATTAAAAACTTACATAATTGTTCTTATATGTTGGGTAATGTGAAATATATGCACACGCATGATAAACATTTTTATTCTAACGGTTTACATCACGGTTTAAAGTTTAAAACGCTGCGAACTAGTAGTTAACTTGTAAGGATTCTGAAACGATTTCGCAATAAGAGACTGGTACGCATTAAATACCTTGTGCACTTCATTGGCTTGATATTCGGGGATGCAGTTGTGATGTATGATTCCGATACCGCCAGACAGGGCCATCGCGATTGCCATGTCCGACTCGGTGACGGTGTCCATGGGAGAGGATACGAGCGGCGCCTTGAGCATGATCTTTCTGGTCAATGGCGACAGCAGATCCACCTCGTCGGCGGTGAAGTCGATGTAACCGGGCAAAATAATGAAATCATTGTAAGTGAGACCGTCGCCCGCGGCGAACAACTTGGACGCCGACAATCCGTCGTCGGGCAGCGACATTTGTTCCGACCTCGCACTGGTCTCTTCATTGGCCATACTTTTTCAACGCGTTCTCAGATCTCGTGCACACTCGTCAGTAGTGGAAACACTCGCGATCTCTTGTACTCGCTGCTCCGGTTCCAATTCCGAAATGAGGTTTTCGAGAACCGGAAGCACGTGTTTGCTCCAAACTATTAGTGGCGGCAATCACGTGACCTCGCTTTCTAGGACTTTAACTATATAGTCAAAGCCTTAAGATAGTAAGCGAAAAGTTTTTCATGTAAGTAAACACGTCATTGGCACATACTCTCATATGTCAAATAGATTTACAAGAAGAGGCCAATCACAGACAATAAGCGCGAAGCAGTTTACTGGCTATCTGATAGAGTTCTCTAGATTGTTAGCAAATCGGATCGTTGACGTTTTGATAAAGGTATATTGGTAGTTTTTCTGATCTATGGTCGTGTGTTAGTTGACGGGTTTTTTGCTGCATATATCGGATCTCTCGATAGAGAGATGTGTAATTCTACTTATCAGCTGAGTTAGCTGAGAAAAATGATAGATTGAAGTGCAGCAAGGTATACGAAGAGAATTTTTCAGAATTCTCGCATTTGTTTAAACGTAAGAGTATGTAGCACCCCAACATTTTCCGCAGCACGCTATTTCCACAAAACGATGTCAAGCGGATAAATTATGCCACGAAAAGAGAACACGTAAGTCTGGAATGTCTTATAACCTCGCTACTTCCGCGACTTGTTTGATTAAAAGTCTGCAGCGAAGACAGAAGTTCTGTCAGTTCGCGCGATTAGCTTGAGACATACAATAAAGAGAAGTGTAACACTATTTTATGGAATCTTTACTTTGTTGTTTTTATTACATTAGCAAAGCGAAAACATGGGAGCGAGACAGAAGAAAACGCATGAACACGTATTTCAAAACGCTAGCAGATCTTCTTCCGCCGCATCAGGAGGGTCGCAAACGCAACAAGGTCGACATTCTGATTCATGCCTCCAAGCACATAAAAGACCTCCATAATCGTACTGAAGAATTATTGTCTGTTCATGCCTCTGAAGCATACAGTGAGTTGTTTATGTCTATGTAAATAATAATGTAAAAAACATTTTTTAACTTTGAATATTAGCTTTTATTGTTTTGATTTTTGTAGAAGAAGAATTGTCTCGTCTGAACAAGCTGGTTACTCTGCTGATGTCTCGTACTGAGTTACTGTCCACACTTCTAAAAGAGGCAGGAATTTCTGTACCATCTGAGCCAGCTTTGGAAAAGATATCTCCCTTGAAATGGTCAAATAAATTTAATATCGACGATGTAGACAAATATTTTGATAAGGCTGAAGAAAGTGAGTACATGTAGATATTTTTGTATTTGTGTTTTATAGCGGTTCAAAAAATTTCATTGTATTATTTATATAATTTATATAAATATCCTGTGTAGAGAAAACTGTAGAAAAGAGGAAGAAGGAAAAATCGATAGAAAATAAAGTGCCTTCTAAGAAAAAATTAGTGATACTGTCGTCTGCAAAAAGGTCTGAGGACACTGGTGTCGCTGAAAATCTTTGTAATTTGATAGAAAATCAAGAGAATAGAGTAAATTGTGCCAATAGGGAGAATTATCATTCCGATAATGCAAATAATTTAACAGAAGCTAATTCAAAGGAAACTGAACATTGTCAAAATGGTACAAATTCAAAATAATTGCTAGCCTTTATTGTGAGACATTACGTAAGACTTCCGTTATTTGACTTCGATAATCACTGATATTATTTCTAATTTAGATTCTGCCAACGATGTGACCGCGATATGTACCTCAAGTGTAAAAAAGAAGTCCAGTAAGTAATGCTAGCAGTGAGTGAGCGATTGTCGCTTAGTAGTACCTTTAAATATTACGCGATATGTTTCTAATCGATGTTACGAATTTTCCATTTTAGCGAACAAGAAGACCGAGTCTCGAAAAGTGAAAAAAAAATCCAAGCGTAAGGATGAGAAACACGCGGCAGCGTCGCCTGTAGCCAATACAGTAACCAATCTAGCTTCCAACACTCTCATTCTGTCCGGTGGTAAATTGATGCCTCTGATGACTCCGATGACGTCGAATATTATCGTGAACACGCCGCAAACACCGGCGAACTCGATAATTCTCGGTAACACGCAACAGAGTCAAATGATAGTGATGCAACCTGTGGCAAATCGTGTTCAAAATTCCGTCGTCTCCATTGCGCTGTCCAATCACGCTTTGATCAACACCGTGCAGAAAGTCACTTTAAACACCGTGCCGAGTATTCACGCGAATATGATCGTTGATTCGCGTAGTTGGGCGACCAACGTGAAGAACATAATCAACGCTACAAAAATCGGCGGGCACAAGAGCATTCTGCCGAAGGGTAAGGAAATCACAAAAACGACAATGACTTACAAAGTTCCTATTCCGGCGATACACAAGGACAAGCCCAAAGATGGCGCGAGCAAGAAGGAAACGGAGGTCAAAACAAAGATTAGCAAGAACAATTCGAAAAATTGCAAGAGCGGTCAGACCGTGTCGGAAACAACAGAGGAAAGTATCGAGAGGAAGTCGCCGAAGGAGACGAACGTCAAGACTCAGGAGGATGCGAACACTTCGCGGAAAGGCGCGTTGAAACGCGGTCTATCCGCGGAATCCGCGGACGAACCTGAAGCTAAGAAGCGGAAAGACGCGAACGGCGAACCCGCAAAATCTGGGCAATCGACAGCTTCGAAAGCGACGGAGTTTACTGCCACGTGCAAATCCATCGAAAGTTTGAAACACGTTATAGAAAAAATCGGGGAGAACATTCAGGATGAGCACGCGAATGGTGAGAAGAACACCGCTTCCGCGACCAGCGTTGTTTCACAAGTCAGTGACGATGTGAAACGCGAAGAAACGTCCAAAACAAAAGAAGCCACGGACACAAACTGCTTCGAAACGAACAAAAAATCGACGGACGTCGCCGATCGGTCATCCGACGATTTTAACATGTCAATAGACGGTATAACGGAGAAGAATGCCGAAAACGTAGAGACCGCGAGCGCAAAATCGAACATCGAAACAGCGGAGAAAGTCAGTTCCGAGGAATCGAAACAAGCATGCAACCTGGACACTCGTTTCGATACTCTTCTGCATGTAGCGCCCGCCAAAGAACACCAACAACTCAGCGACGCGTTAAGCAACGCTGAGAGCAATAAGATCATCTTAAATTTAGATACCAATACCACAACAACGATGAAATCAGACGGATCTGGAGATTCAAATGTTGTCGATACTATAGCAACGATGCCTGTGTCATCTTCGTCGTCGTCATCATCGTCAACGTCATCGTCATCGTTATCTTCGTCATCTTCGTCGCCATCATCATCGTCGTCGTCGTCGTCATTGTCATCGGCATCGTCATCGTCATCGTCATCGTCATCGTCATCGTCTTCGTCTTTGTCTTCGTCTTCGTCTTCGTCTTCGTCATTGTCTTTGTCATCATCATCATTATTGCTATCTTCATCGTCATCGTCATCGTCGTTAACAAGCAATATAGTCACTGACGAAATCAAGGTGACAAAAAGTTCCAAAGATGAAATATCCAAATCTTTGTCGTACACTAGCGAGAACACATTCGTGCCAATTGGTAACAGAACAGACGGATTACATTCGGATTTGTCTAACGACATATTTGCTTCTTTGCAAGTTCCCTCCAGTTCGCATAATTCGGAATCGATATCGCCCACGGCCGCGTTCCTGATGGCTTTCCCGCTGGTGTCGTCTCTGAACGGCAAGAGCGAGGTTCTGGACGAGGAGATGAAGGAAGACTTCAAGTACCACAGTCACACGCCGCCGATGTTATTGCAGATTGGCACCATAGAGCCGAACAGCTTCAAAATTAAAACCTCCTCGTCCACCGACACGATCATGGAGAAACGGTTGAAGACATACGAGGAGAAGCAAGTTGTGTCCGCGAGTGTGAACGCGAACACTGACATAATCGTCTCTGTGGAGTGTGTTCCCACGACGAAATCCTTACCAAAAGTGGTGAACGAAGAAATGCTGCGAGAACCGTACAAGATAGTTCAGACTGTTCTGCCGCCGAGTTTGGAGAAAACGACCAGCAGCGCGTTTTCTTCTCACAATTCGGTCAACTTTTCCGTGAACTCCTCGTGTATCATTGGCAACTCTTCGAGTGCGACTACAACGACGAGTGCGTTGAACAGCGCCAACGTTATCGTGTCTCAGGCGCCGATCAATATATCCGTGTCCACAGATAAGAGTAACATTACTGATTGCACTTCCCAGACAACGACAAATCGCAACAACTCCAACGTGGCGTATTCCGGCACGCAGGACTTCCTGCCGCACTATACGACGGTAGTGGGAAACAGTCTCGGCACGCAGCAACACACACCGAGCACGTCTATATTTAAGACAACTGCCATCGCGACAACGCCAAATACAAATCCCACAGGTGTTGCGCGCATCGAAAACACCGACGATTCTCAAAATCTGCTGAGCACTCGCCTGGATAACGCGACAGTGAGTACGAATTCATCCTCCGTGTCTTTGCAATCTTTGCAGGTGAATTATTCCGCTCAAACGAAGGACAAGAGCTCTCAGAGTTCGTCGCAGATTATTTATTCGTCGCATAACAAGAACGCGCTGATCGATTCTGCGGGCATTGTTTCCGATCACCGTGTCGATTACACCACTCAGATAGACCGTGGTCTTCCGACGTCGTCTCAGAGTCTGCAGAACTATACCGTGCCGACCAAAGAGTCCAATCTTTCTATTCTCTCTTCGCAAAACAACATGCAACAACAACCGGTGTACAATCAGACTAAAGACAGTCACGTTCTCTTAGATCTGAACAGTTCTCAGCAAATGTTCACCGTTCACAAGAAGCAGGAGCACATCATCGCGAGTTCTGAGGTCGCGAGCGCTACGTCGCGGAATCAAGATTACGCCGCGAAAGCCGACAATCAGAATTCTTCCGAAAACTCCTTCCAACGAAGTTACTCCAAGCTGAACAAAAGCACAGATACGTCCGACGGTTTGAATCGGGCGAATCAGGAGGCCAAACTGGGCGGCGTGCTCGGCTCCAAGTCCCAGGACCAACAGCACGGTCATATACGCGATTCGACGTACATCCCCGCGAAGAAGTTAGACATGGACCCGTTCACTCAGTCGTTTCAATACGAGGTCAAGGAAACGATGAGCAACGCGACCGAGCAAACCGACGTTCTGAACGCGAACGGCAACAACGCGCACAATAATTACGTTTCCTATTCCAACAAGGACGACAAGAAGGCGAGCGCCGCCACCGTCTCCACGAATATCATGGACAACGGCAACAAATCAACGGTGGTGCAACAACAAAGCATCGTTCCCCGTTACTCGCAACAGACGTCGTCGTTCGTCGCTACGTCCAACTACGAGCAGAGCCCAGTGACGGAGAATCACACCAAGTCCACCACCACCGTCGCTCAAAACAAGTCCAACTTCAGCATCCTCTCGTGGACGACGGCTTCACCGGTCAACGATACCGGCAACAACAATCTCGTGCAATTCGAACAGGGACAGTCGCATTCGAACAACAACGCCGAGACGAAGACCATCTGCGAGAATTACAACTACATACCGTTGCACAAGGAGAATCCGAGTTTTCCGAATCACGTGCTGACCAGCGACAACTCTTATCCGAGCAACTCGTCCGTGACGGCCGACAAATCGCGACAGAATAAAATCGAGCCGCAGAAACAGTCGTTCGCCGATCCCTCGAAAACTAGGAACGATCCGTCGAAGCAGCAGAACAGGATGCAACAGTCTCAGCAGACTGGCAACGATTACAAGTTCACCGACGGCGGTAAGAACAAAAACAAATACGGCATGGAGTCGAACTCGTACATGCAGAACGAGTACAGCGCCGTTATAGATCAGCAACAGTCGCAGTCTCAACAACAACACGTGCCGAAGAGTCATCAGAATCTGTCGTCCAAGCAAGAGAAAACGATGTACACGGCGGTGTACGAACCGCAGATCAATTTCGATTTGACGGACAGTAACGTGCAGATGAAATATTCGATCGAGGCTTACACCGGTGCGAACTTCAAGTACACGGAGAAGATGACGCAGCAAACTGGGAGTCAGCACAAGTATCAAACTCTTGTTCAGGGCCAGATCTCCGCTCTGTCGCATGACAATGGCGGTTATAACAGTGACGTGAAACACAATCAACAGCAGCAACAGCAGCCGTCGCAGAGCAGTAATAAGTCCAAGAGTAATCAACATCAGCAGCACGCGATCAAGGCGCCGGTCAATTGGATGATGACGCCGGAGGTCAAGCACAACGTCACCAACATCGCCGATATCATTCTACCGCCGATCGGCAAGGAGTTGGAGTTCTGCCAGAACAATCTGTTCCCTCAGACACCCACGTACAATCAGAGCACGCCGAATCAGTTCTATAACAATTACGACGTGACCGCCGCTCATAGTTTCCCGAATCTGCCGGTCCTGCAAAGCGATCCAAAGAGGTCCGCGGAAACCTTCTATTCCGAGGAGCAACCGTTTCCTTGGTCGCCGACGAAGAGTGGCATGCACAACAGCGTTGAACACGTAGTCGGTCAGTCCTCGGTCAAATGCATCGATCAGCATATCGTTCCGACGAGTTTGCAGACTCTCGTGAGCGATCTCGATCTGAGTAGCAATTTGACGGACAAGCAGAACTATCTGTTCGGCGCGACTTCGTCGTCGAGAGTCTTACCGGATCAAAATAAAGACGCGTCTATAAAAGAAAAAGATGCGAACAGCGTGTCGGGACGGGATCTGCACGCGATACTGAACACGCAGAACGTTCAGCATTCGGCTTCCAGTTTTCTATCCGTGAGCCAGCTGGTAGAGCACGAGAAGGCGGAGAAGAATAATCAGCAGCAAAATCATCAACAACATCAACATCATCATCACCATCCGCATCAGCATCAACACTCGCAGCAACAGCAGCAGCAGCAGGCTAGGAAACATCAGAGAAAGAGCAACACAAGCCCCAGGACAACCAGCAAACGACAAATGGACATTCGCAAGTCCGTGACGACCAACGATAATAATCTGCATCAGCGCCACGAAGAACAAAAATCGTCTGGACACGTGTTCACAGAACAGAACTACCAGCAGCAGCAACAACAACAGCAGCAGCAGCAGCAGAAATATCAACAAAATAACGTTCACTGGAGAAGCAGAAACTGCAAGAGCAATTACACCGCAGAGGCGCTGATTGGAACCAGCGCTCACGACGCGGGAGGGAACCAAGATACAAAACACATCAAGTTCACGACAAATTATTCGCAGAACAAATTCCAGAGCGGTCTGACCGCCGCCGCGGACGCAGCGGTGATGCCGATTAATTATTTCTCGAGCGCGCCACCACCAGACGACACCGCTACGACCGGCTACAGTCAGTCGGTAGTAAATCAGAACTTCAACACGTACGCGTATTCGTCCAATTCCGCCAATTCCATTTATTCGACCGGTAACTTCATCACCAGCATCTCGAACACGCCCAACAGCTACATGGCCATGCCGCTGCACGAGAACACCGATTACATACAGGAAGCCAACAGTTTTCTACTACCTAACGTAGGCGGGACCAGTTCTTCGAGTGCCAGTACCACGAACACATCCACCGCGAACACGTCGTCCACGACGGCGAACGCCAACGGGAAGAATCATCAGCACTACGGGAAACATCCGAACTGCGACAAACGTTCGTACTCCGCCACCGCGAAGAAAGGCAAGCGAAAGGGAGCTCTCGATAGCGCGCCAATGCAGAATCTGGAGTTTCCGCTGTCAGGCATCAATTCTCCGCTGGAGGACTATCATCACTCGACGTTCCTACCGCCTCCGCCGCCGCCACCCCACGGCAATTCCCTCTATCAGAATCATCCTCAGACGAACGTCTATGCCAAGACTGTCAACGGTCTTCCACCGCCCCCGCCGTCGGCTATGGCGAGTGCTCAGGGAGTCGCAGCCGGGTTCTCCATGAACTCCAACATGGTTCGCGGTGGAATAGTCTCGAGCAATCCGATAGCGATGCCGCATCATCCATCGGGGACCAGTCTCACCAACTTCAATCTGAGCACGATATTTCCCGAAATGAATGACAAGGTAATTCGATTGTCCGAGAAAAAGTTGCGCAGCTACACTTACGAGCAAATTCAACGCAAAATGTTTGTTTTATTTTAGGTCACCGGATACAAGGCCTCGAACAGCATACCGTCCGGCTTGTCGCAGACATCAAATCAGTCTGTAACCTATGCGCAACGAACTAATTATCCGTCAAACTCTCTGTGTCACTTGCCGCAGGCGTGTTTATAGAGTCCTTAAGTCTGTATTGTTTAATATCGAGTACGCAAGACTAGGAATAGCGTGCCGTAAGGAGACTTACCTGGGTAAAGTCACTTATCTCTCTTAGTCGTAATGGATCGTGTGTTTAAATTGAATTGAAATTTAAACCAAGAGATAAAGAATAACTGGCTACTCTGAAAACACACTCACACACGTGACTTATTACCGGGATTGATCTTCATAAGTTTTAGATGGGCGCGACTAAAAGTTCCATCACTTCCTAACTCTCTTCTCTCCTACAGAAAGTAATCCGTTACAAAATTCATATACCAATCAGAGAGTTGCCGTTAAGTCGCATTTTCAGACTCTGCATCCACAACCGATGTTTGTAATCCGATCTCGTATTCAGAACCGTCTTTTCGAGTTCATCTTGCGAAAGGTATTATTACACGCGCTACAGACACCGTCCGAACTCAAGACAGATCTTGAAACACAAGGTCCGACTGTGAACACCGGCCTGAGTTTATAATTTGTGATACAATCGCCCTTTGTGTACATATGTAAATAGTATCTCTTCATCAAATTAAAAAAACTGTTGATACAAGAAGGATCTACACTTGTGTTTTATGTCGCGGCGTGTTCGTTTAATTAAAAACATCGTATACCATCGCAAAATCTCACTTGCTATCGAATCAAGAACGGATTTGGCAAGAGATGTTGTTAAATTACAAGCAAATCTTAACGAACTCCAAAAAAAAAAGAATACGTGATATATATTTTTTCTAATCAAAGAGCTTTATTTTTATTATTTATATATATATGTATTATCAATATATACTTTTGTATGTTTACTTAAGTTATCACATGTATTTTTTAATCAGTCAAACTATTATATATAGTACGCAGCTGCAAACAATAAGATAAGAGCGTCGCATTCAATTCGCATAAATGTGACTGAGAATCGCTTTATGCGCACTGAATCGCCGTGTGCAAAGGACTCACTTTGAATGTTTTTTTTTTTAACAGAAAAGAAAACATTTATCACAGAATACGCTCGATGTGTCGCAATTTATCCCACAGGTCCCGCGGACAGCGTTGTCGAGTCACCTCATGTCTTTGGTGGGAGGTTTAACCGGTATCTTGCCGATAATAAATCGTTGAGCCAGATACATCTCCTTCTCTTCGTCCGTTAGCGCGCCTTCCGCGCTGTAAACGGAATCGTCGTTCGGGGGAGCGTTGAACAAGGGCGTTCTTCCGAACGGAGACGAGGTTTGATTTTGCGCGACGCTTCCGAACGGCGAATCGGCGGTCTGTTGCGTCCGCGGCGCGAACGGATTCGCGAGCGTCGTTCCGGCGAGGCTAGTTTTCGTCGAGTCGAACGGCGACGAGGAAGCACTGGCGTTGCCGAATGTAGACGCGGCGAATGGCGAATTCTTCGGAACGGTCGCGTTTGACGTGGCAAAAGTAGTCGCCGCGCTCGCGAATATCGAATTGGAAGACGTTCCTGTGGTAGCGAACGTGTTGTTGGCGGCCGTCATGGACAAACCTGTGTTGGCAAACGGCGTGGAGATGGTGCTCGTGGAATTAATCTGCTGCGAACTCGTGACGAAAGGATTGCCGATCGTGGCTGCTGGTGTTCCGAACGATGGATTGTTGTTCATAGAGGTGTCGGTGTTCTGCATGCCGAACACGTTCGGCGCGGACGTGGCTCCGAAGGTGTTCGTACTGGATTGTTGTTGAGTCAGGTCGAAAGCCGCCGACGTGGCAGCGATAGGCGCGCCGAAGGCCGGTGTTGTGGTGAGCGTGGATCCACCAAAGATGCTGCTCGTGGATGCAGCACCGAACGTCTGATTACCTCCGAATATCGAATTGCCGGAAGTGCTAGCGTAACTGGTGGTTCCGCCACCGAAACCTAGAGTCCCGCCGAACGCGGACGTCTTCGGTTGACTGAATATTCCGCCGGACATGGTGGTCGAGGCTCCTCCGAACACCGAATTTGTCTGCAGGCCGGTCGATGAAGTGTCGCCGCCGAACAAACTCGCGGTGGTAGTCGTCGCTCCGCCGAAGATAGAGGTGTTCGCCTGCGAAGTCAGCGGATTGCTGAACAACGATCCGGAGGTCGCGTTACCAAGTTGATTCGTGCCACCGAACACATTGCTGTTCTGACCGAACACGTTCTGCGACGATCCGCCAAAAACCGAATTGTTCTGAGCCGTTCCGAACGCAAGTGTATTGGTCTGCGCACCGCTGAACGACGTCGACGTGCTTGTCGCGCCGAAAATAGAACTGGTTTGGTTACTTGTCTCAGAATTACCAAACACGCCAAGATTGTTACCAAAAGTCGCAGTGCCACCGAACACGGGGTTTGTAGATTTTCCGAATATTGATGACGCACTGGAAGAGGTAAATCCTCCTCCGCCGAATGGATTATTATTACTTTGCACGCCAAATGTTGTATTTCCAAAGACATTATTATTGGTCATGCTATTGGTTAAGCCCAACTGAGGAGCTGCAAAGGAGAAAGTAGATGATTTCCCGGAGGTATTTACGCTTGTGTTCAACCCACCTTTTTGTCCACTTCCTAGAATTTTTTTCTGAAAGATTAAAAATAATTATATTTTATGTATATATATATAAACATATATCATATATATATATATATACACACACATATATATTTAATATACAATATTTATTCATATTAGACACACACAGATTTTTATTAAAATCATTACACACACAAAAATCACATTTTAGACTCACCAACATTGTAATTGTTTCTCTAGTAGGATTTTTCAATGCTTCTCTTTTTGCCTTCATATCTTGGCACAATTGTTGGAAATGTATTTTCTGAAAAATAATTGTATAAAATAACAATACTGTTTGGCACTTGTCAGTGCATAGATTACAGAAACGTTCACTAACCGCTTGTTCAACCATGCCATTTTTCTGTGCCTGATACATTTCCCATCGAACCTCGTCTGGAGATAGATCCTCCATGCCTGGGATGCAGGGGCGATCTCTGAGCGGTCCAAAACATGATAACAGCCATTGTCCACCTCTTTCTGCAAGAAGCACTTCTTTGGCTACTGTGACACTGTAAAAAATACAAATGTGTAAGCTTATACATGAAATTTGTTACTGGTTGTAATTAAATGAATATTTTAACACTATTTTTATTATTACAATAAGTTTTACAAATCATAATAATATGACACTCTTGTATTTAAGATAGAAACTTAATTTTGTTATGAACATTACTTAGTTTAGTCTCAACTGGACTGGACAACATCTCTTACATAACTTGTCAACAATGTCAAAACATGCAATATGAAGTGTTCTCTTTGTTGTGGCAAAACAAAAGAACGCAATAAGCCTACACTTCAAAAATCACACAAGTAACGATCATCTACGCTCTTTGTTTTGTATCGAGAAGCAACATTGTGCTGCAAATACTTACGCTATATCGTCCTCGTTATACTCGGTTTTGTTTCCTGTAATTAGAGACAATAAGTGTTAATTACTATTCAATATCTTAGAATAGTGAAGATATCATTAACTTGTTTACCAAAATTGTTCACGTGTTCAAACTGACAGTACTGCCCGTAACGACAATTGCCTTGCCGATAATACTTGCAGATCACCATTGTGTATACCGTAAAAAACAGAAGAAGGATAAAAAAATCAAGTCAAGGATAAAATTATCTTTCTTTTTTACGAACATTCACTTGGTAGAAACACGTGAACGGAGCACACGAACCATTTAATCCGCTGCCAATGAAGATACTGAAAGTCTATAGTACAATGTTATGCGAAATGTAGGCTTTCAATACCGGCAGTGAAACGTGTAGATGTCGCACACAGCGAAAGCGTCCGGTCTTCTGATTGGTTGAGTTTCTATTGAAAATTCGCGATCGTAATCCGCAATGCGATACGGAGTCTGTGATCTGTCAATTTCTGCGGACCAATAGCAGACGATTACATCTTCACAATTTCCCATCACAGTTGCTCGCGACATCCTAGGTCGTGGCGGTTGTGCACGTGTTTTAATGATATTACGTTATGGACTAGCTCCAATGATCCACTAAGCCATAACAGCAGCTGTGCGGCACGTGTTTTGCCTTAATGGAAGTGTCTATTTCTGTAAAGAGAAAGAATTAGTTTACAATACTTCAAAATGGGTAAAGCGAAGAAGACCAAAGTATCGAAAGGCGAGACAAAAATAGGTTTGGCGGAACAAATAGAATCCGAGAAGACAGTGAAACCCAAGAACAGGCAGAAGATCCGGTTTCGAGCTGACGAGGAAGAGGTTAGTTTTTGTTACTCGTGTTACGTTGTTCTCGAAGTTAAATTATTAAATTTCGTGAGACGAAGAGAATTATTTTACTTTATTCTCTCTTTTGTTTACACGGTCGTTCTTTTTGTAGTACGTGGAACCTGGTTTAACGAAGAAGATTTTGACGCAAGCCAGACGACAGCAGCAAGAGATCGAGGAGGAAATCGGCTTCCGTTTTCCCAAAGGCGTCAAGAAACCGACTCTTAAACTAGACGCCGATCTGAGCGACGAGGAAGATGAACTCAGCAGCGATGACGAACCGGTGGAGAATGTATATTACTATGACGACGTTCAGATCAACGAGGAGGACGAGCGAGCATTGGAAATGTTCATGTCCAGAAATCCCGCGCCCACGAGAACGTTGGCCGACGTAATAATGAAGAAATTGACGGAGAACGAGACGGAGATGGACACGCAATATTCGGACATCAGCAATTTTCAACTGAAAGATCTGGATCCACGAGTAAAGGCGATGTACGAGGGTGTCAGAGACATTCTGGCAAAGTATCGCAGCGGCAAATTGCCGAAAGCGTTCAAAATCGTGCCAACTCTGAAAAATTGGGAGCACATACTGTACATCACGGAACCGCGAAACTGGTCTGCCGCCGCCATGTATCAGGCAACGAGAATATTCGCCTCGAATCTGAAGGAAAACATGGCCCAGAAGTTCTACAATCTGGTCCTGTTGCCGCGCATCAGAGACGATCTGGCGGAATACAAACGGTTGAACTTTCATCTGTATCAAGCGCTGAGAAAGGCGCTGTTCAAACCGGCCGGTTTCATGAAGGGAATTTTGTTGCCGCTTCTGGAATCTGGCACGTGTTCGCTCAGAGAAGCCGTTATCATTGGATCCGTGATCGCAAAGAACTCCATACCGATGCTGCACTCGTCGGCGGCTATACTGAAGATCGCGGAGATGGAGTACACGGGAGCGAACAGTATTTTTCTCCGAATATTTCTGGACAAGAAATACGCGCTTCCCTACCGAGTGGTCGACGGAGTGGTGTTTCATTTTCTCAGGTAAGATGAAGTAACTATAATACATAAGAGAGAAAGAAAAAGAGTATTGTAATACTGTTGTAAATAAACGTTCCGCCAGGTTTGAAAGAGACAAGAGAGAGTTACCGGTACTGTGGCATCAGGCTTTTTTGACTTTCGTACAGCGATACAAGAGCGACATCAGTTCCGAACAGAGGGAGGCTTTGCTGGGACTGCTGAAGAAACAATCCCATCACAAGATCACTCCCGAGATCAGGAGAGAATTGCAACACGCGAAGTGCAGAGACGTAGAGATGCCGGTATATGTGTAAATATTATAATAAAAAAAAAAACAAAAAAAATTCTTGTTAAAAAAAAAAAAAAAATACAAAACGTATGGGGATAATACGCGCCGAGAAAATTTAGCCAGAAACTTCTGGTGTAAAAATACATGCTATATTTGGTTTTACACGTTTTCAGACTGAAGATTCCTTTCACAAGTTATGATCACATATTTTTTTTTTTTTTTTTTTTTTTTTTTTTTTTTTTTTACAACAATATAGTCTGTCGCGCGACAATACATACATTTATATACACATTATATTCGTATCTGACGAGTCGTAAGTGTGTTTTTTAAATAAAACACGTAGTATACTCACACGCACAAATAGGAATGAAAACGCTCACACGTTTTTTTAAATAAACTTACTTATTTGTAATACTATAGTATTAAATAATTAATATGTAATAGTATTAAAATATTAAATAATTAATAAATTTACGATACTATAGTATTAAAACAATAAATACACAGCGCAACTTGAGGAAAATAACGAGCAGTCTGCGATTCGTGAACTATTTGTCCAACAATTGTGTGCAAATTGTTCGTTATACATACATATATGTCAGTTTTATATTTCTATGTTGTTTTGGAAATTTAGAGTCTTCAAATCTCTCTGTTTTATGCTCGCGTATTCTCCGCTTAGGCCGATGTGCGGGGAATTTTTCAAAGGAATTGTCTTCGTCATTCCTTGCTCGGACAAATAAACGTTCGTCTTGATTAGAGCCTCAGTTGTGCTCGTGGTTGCGCTCTGTTTCTCGACTTCCTTTTCCACCTTCGACGTCTTCGAATTGTCCTTCGAACAGATCTCCGCATCGTTAACGTTCTTCGCCAAAGATTCAAATGTCTCCGGCGAACGATCGATTTTCGTGACGTTCCCTACCTCCGCGTCTCGTTTCTCGCGCTCGTTATTCTCCAGGATATCCCTGCGTATAGCGAGAATCATCGGTTCGCTCTTGTTCGACGACGGTGTGATCACGGTCTTATCCGCTTTCGATTGGTTCGTCATCTTCAGCGCGATCGGCACCGAGTATCGGTCGTCGTGTTCTTTATCCGGCGCTCTAACAACTCCATTTACCATCTCTTCTTTCTTGTCGGTCTCTTTAGCGAGTTCTTCCTCCGTTACGGATCGGCGCAAGGCTCCCTTCGACAACACGTTCAAGATCGGACCTTTCATGTTTACCGAATCATTGAATTTGACTTGTTCCATCTTCTCCTCGTCTCGTTTCTCGTTCCGCAACGGCGCCACTCGTTCGAGCGCTTCGCGATCGCCGATTTTCTCCGTGACGGGAGATTTAGCCGGCGCGTCTTCCGAGATTTTTCGCGATTCCTCGATATTCGCATTGTGAGACATCTTTCGAAGCAAATTCAAGTTCTTTTCGCTGTTTTCAGCCGCAATGTTCATTTCGTAGTTCTCATCTCGCGACTGTTGCTTTTCATTTGACTCCGCGTTGTTCACGATATCTTGTCCCTTCCCTTCCGGAAGTGCTTTCTTACCTTTTCCAATGTTGTTCTCGCTATTTGCCACCGTTTTCTTGCTGTCTTCTCTTAGAATGTTCTTGTTTTTCGTCAAAACATCCTCCGCGTTAGTCCGCACCTTCTCGGCCTTCTTGAGACTCTCGCCTTTCGCCATTCTCTGTTTTTCCCTCTCGAGTTCTTGCTTCTGCTCCTTGATGTCCTTCAGAATCTTCTTTTGCTCCTGCATCATCTGACGTTGCTCCAACTTGTGCTTCTCCAGTGTTTTCCGTAGCTGCTCGTGCCGTTCCGCCGCTCTCGCGTTAGCGACGTCACCGTCCGCCGCCAATTCCGATTCCTCCTTCTTTATTGCGTCCAGATCGATGAGATTGTCGTTCTTTTGCAGATCCATCGACCGCAGATCCTTCTCCTCGATTATCTTTATCTTCTCTTCCGCTTTCAGCGTGACGGGCTCGTCGATTTTGGCGATGTCGGTGCTCACGGCAACTTGCGCATTCAAATTGACGACGTTTAACGTTTTAATCGTTTCAACCATCTCCTTCACTTCCGGCACAAAAGTGCCCGCTGTAATCTTATCAGATTTCTCGACGTTCAACGGCTTCTCGGTGACGATCACACGCTCGACCGGTATCGGCGGCTCCTGTCGAACGTCTTTCTCGAGAACATTCATCTCCGGTAACTTGTTGCTCTTGTCTGCAATAAGATATGAACAATTTGACTCAAGTGACTAGAAAAAAGCAAAGAAAAATGCTCTCGCGTGCTTACCCTTAACTCTGTGAACGAAGTCCAAGCTATCGGGAACATCGGGAATGATGTGCAGGTTCTCTTTAATTACGTTCAGCGGCAGATTGTTAACTTGAACGAGCGGCTTGCTGGTTATCGCAAGTTTCGCACTCGTCGATTCCTCCATAGCGTACAAATTGGCGTACGTGCCGAGAACCATGATCCAAACGCCGACGAATAAAATACCCTGAAAATTGACTTGAATTTATTACACAAAAAGTGGAAAGCAATAATTCACACAGTCGTTCGTTAAAAATTCGCTCCACACCTGCGCTAGTAATCGTTCGTTAGTGTTTTTGGTGCTTATAGATACGAAGAACACCGTCGGGAATATCAGGCAAATCATCACACCGATCGTCGATCCCACGATACCGAGAACAAACTCTATGTTCGGCACCAGAATACCGATGACGAGAGAAATGCCGACTATCGCGATGGTGAGGCATCGAAATCTTGATTCCGGCAAGTAATTGACGGACGGCTCGTGAGTGTGCATCTGCAAATTTAATAAAAAAAAACAAATGTGACAAACAATCTACTCGCGCTTCCCTAAGTTTCCTCTCTTCTTCGTATACGTACCCTGCGAAACAAAAGGGAATTCAAGCTCGCGCGACACGGAAAAATGACTAGAGGGAAACTGAACGCGACCGAAAACACAAATCCCAGCTTGATCAAATCCGACGTTATACTAGGCTCGAAACTTAGCAAAATGTTTCCTGCGTAAGACGAAAATAATAAAATGATATTAGGATTGTGTCACTCATTACATGACACATTTAAAACTGTAATTGTTAAATTACCTGTAAATGACTGGGTGCAAAATGCTATGTAACCAAACAAGCCAACGCACACGTATACGAGAGTACACATGTTCAACGCTCCTCGTACAACTTCATTCATTTTCTCTAAAGATACATTTGGAATGGTTTCGTATATTTCGAACAGTTGTGTTTGACAGAAGAGCGCCATGGAAAATATCGGCAGGCACTGGAGGATGCCATCTGGTCTCCAGTAGTTAACATCGTCAAACCAATTTCCCGCGAAAATATGGAAAGTTGACTCGCCTATTATCTGTTCAATTGCAGAAGAAATAACTTGCTTGTGTAAATTTCATTTTATCCAAATATAAACAATATTTTACACGTTTAAATATTGTTACCTTTAGTACAAGGCACAGATAAAAGACGATGGTGGCGGTGCAAATGCTGGCCAGACTGTCGATATTTCGAAGCAGTCCCAACGGCAAGACCAAGAAGACTCCAGTGATGACGAGCAAGCTGGTGCGAATGTTGGCCGGAGTCTTGCTTATCATCTTGCCGATTATCTGTGGTCCCAGATCGCCAACGACAACGAAATACGCGATGCACGTGCCCAACATAAAACCGATGATAAAGAGTTCCGCAAGGAACTTACCCATGTGTCCGAACGCATGGAACGCGAGCAGCTCGAAATTGCGTCTCCTCGATATTACAGCTGACTTGATGAGAAAGTGGCAAGCCAGCCTGGACAAGACGCTGCACAGAAACAACAGCAATACGGCCAGCACGATACCGCATTGCTTGAAGCAAAAGGGCATCGCCAGAACGCTCACACCTATGATGCTGTTGGCGAGCGTCATCACGTGCGACATGTGAGGAATCATTTTTGGAAATCTTCACCCGTATCTTGTACGTGTGCGCTTCTTTTCACATCTCTTTAGATTTCTGCAATTTTAAGACTACCTGTCATTAAAAATCAGTTTTTTTCATATTAAATATTGATTCCTATCGAAATCACAATAGAAATGTTTTTTACTAACAGAGATAGATGTTTACTCTGTTTCTCACTACGGATTTCAATGATTTAATGCTCATTTGATGCGTTTTTGCGCTAAACATAAAGTTCAAAGAGCCAAAAATGTTATTCGTTTCTGTGAAAAAAAAATTAGTAAGCGACAAAAATGCTTTTAAAGGTTGGGAAATCTGTCATGTTTTACATTTCGACAACATGTCAATTTGCGCGTGATGACAGTTGGCGGACTTGTCGTGTTGCTCGCGCGCGTGCGCGTTACTCTTGTCAGAGCTTTTGTGAACGCGGTTTGATACGGAAATTAAAGAAAAAGTAAAGAAATGGCGTATCACGAAGTTTTATGACTCATGACTTTGGTCAAATTTTGATTGGTTACTACTGCGCATTTTCTCTACATTTCGACATGCTCGAATCCAACTTTTACCGCTGTTTGCCGGGCGACTAACAAATGTTGGCGTGTAGTGTGTGCACACGAGTTTGATTATTCGCTTAAAATATTGTATTGTTTATTAATAATATTTGTATGCATAATGATGGAAGTGGATGGCGATTCGACACCTATTCAAGATAATAACGTGTGAGTGTACATAAATGTACCATATTCATTTTGTCAGTTTGTTATAAAATAAGAAAATATAATATTACACATTTTAGTAAGCTGCAAGTTATAATTTAAATGTTTCTTATTGCAGAGCAACTGTAACAGATTCAGTATGGAAATTTATCAACAATCCTATAATAGCAATTTATTCTGACTTGGAAAATTCTGCAACAGAACAAATGCTCTGTTCACTCTTAGAATCTTTGTTGAAAAGATCTTCTACTTTAACCAGTGTATTAATCCCACCATTCAATAATGGTCCAGCAGATGAGACTTTACAACAACAATATGCAGGTACCTATTATAGAGAGTTTATGTTTTATAATATATATTATCATTGTGTTTCTTCTGTGTGACTAGCATTTACAACATGGCTATTTGGCACAATGTTTTATTTAATATGTACACCACCAAGCAACATGGTGTTATCAAATAGCATTGAAGTACAAGCTTGTATGCTTAGAATACTTTCAAGGCATCATATGTCAATGTTTGAGACAATTAGTTCAGAGTATTTAAATATACTTGATGGTATGTAACAATAAACTTTGAAATAATTTCTTTTTGTGCAAAACCGAAGATTATATTTGTATAAAACCAAAATTTTTTTAACAGAGACATTGGAGTTCTATGTAAATACCACAGAAATTGAAGAAATGACCATCTCAAAGTTTTATACAGAGAAGGATATTATACCAAATTTGGATTTGACACCATTTCCTGCAAAAATCAAAGCATCAAATGCATCTTTAGTACAAATATCTCTATTAAAAGTATTTATTTTCTAGTTATTTAATTTTTTTTGAAATAAAATTTACACAGTAAATAATTATTTTACTTTTAATATAATAATATTTTTCTGTGTGTACTGACAGATAATTACAAAAGCTGGTGTTTTAGCTTGGAACAAAGAAAAACTATGGAATAAAACAATAGCAACAATTGTTAAATCTTCTCTAGATGTAAAGATTGAAGCATTGCAGTTATGCACAAAAATAATAGAAGACAATAGTATTCATGATCGAGTAGGTGCTTAAAAGTTAAAACTTAAATGTAAAAATTATATTTTTTGTAAAGAACTAATATATATATATGTACTTTATAGGAATTTATGGTCATAATTACACACAGTTTAGAAGTAGTGAAGAGTCTTCCAAACTGGATTAATTCATATCATTTCTCACCATGCTTGTTGTCTCAATTTGCAGAAACATTGACACGTTTAATACAATTATTACCTATTTCACATAATGTTGCAGAATTATGTTTTCGAGTGATTGATTTCGTAGCTTCTGAACTCAGTAGTGAGTATTTCTTTCTTTTTGACTTTACACTGTCTTCTTAAAATATTTTGCTCAAGCTGTTATTACTTTTTTTCAGCATATCATGCAATATTTGAGACAACACACAAACTAATTAAAGCAACGTGTCATAAAATCAGACAATACTTAATTAAAGAACCAAGATCCTGTAATGTTTCAGAAGCAAAACAGTTGTTGGCTTATTTCGATCATTATCCAGTTTGTATCACTAAAATCGTATTTTATATATTATACTTTTTATGTGCATATATTAAAAGTAGCTTGTGTTTATTGTAGGCCATTATTGAAATTTTTATGCAATTTGTTTTTATCGATATCAGACGAATTGTTCTATCGGAAGCAACTGTTCCTGCAGCAGAAATTAGCGAGCCATGGAAATTATTAAGAAGAAAATTGATGAATCTCGTGCAAATTGAAAAATTTACAGAAGTATTACATATTCTTAAAGCTTCATCTTTACTGCAATCGTGGCTAGAAAAGCAGAAGATACAAGTAAATCTGTACGAAAATGACTTGAACATTATATTGAGACTTTTCATGCAAAATTTGAATTCTGACGAACGTGATGAAACACGAAAGATCATTTTTCATAGTTTAACGCATTTAATTGTTCACAATGAGTCGAATAAAGTTTTATTACAATCGATATTAGCTTTGCCATTTACTCAAGATTTCAAAGGATCTATGGATATCGATGAAAAAATGGTGCAAAATGCGAAATCTCTCGATGTCGAAACGATGTCGAAGTGTCTTGAAGCTGTATGTGTTTATGGCACTGGAAAAGAGAGATTGAAGTTGTTGCGTGCGTGTATATTAAATAACGAGACGCAAATAGCTGTTGCGGCAGTGCGGTAAGTATTTTTTTATATTCTGTGTGACAATATTTTGAAGGAACATATCGTTGTGACTGACTTATCGCAAAATGATATTGTAATTCAGGAACAGTGTATTATTACTGAACGATCCGAGCATAAAAATAGAAGATGTTAATCACTATGTTCTAAGTACTGCCTTATCTTCGACAAAACTAGAAGTACACGAAGCTCTTGCTAATGTTTTGAGTCAGATGGCTTGTGTATTAGCAGGAACAGGAAGAATTATCAGGTATGTTGATTGTATAGTTATACTTGTCTACATATGACCCTTTTATTTAATTTATACAAACATATCGTCAAATTTATTACTTGTTACTTATGTGTAAAAGAATTAATATCTACCCTGGTTTTTTAGCGAGCCATCAAATGAGAGAAAATGGACAATACATTGTGATTATTGTACAGAGAATATAAGAGAAAATGGTGAATCTAATATTCACTGTCTTCCAAATATCTACGATCATATCTTCAGTACATATTTCACACTACTATCATCGTCTAATGTTTCTATACGTTTGAACATGTCTAAAAATATTCTTTCTCTTTCGAATCATATAAAATCATTTAACTCAAATGAGATAATGAGGAAATGGCTTTCTTATATATACGACAACAATGTTGAGATCCGGTTGAACGTTGCATCGGCAATTGGACGTTTATTGAATAATAAAATATCTATGGTGAAATACGACAATAAAAGTTTGCTAGATACCGTACCAGACGATTTAGACGAATATGTTGATTTGGTAATTGATGTTATAGCCAATATACTCACGAATGCATTGGACAATTCCAATCATTCTTTACATAACACGTTACTTGTCACCGCGAAGAACTTTATATGGTAAGAGAGTGAGGAAATTATTTAACAATAAAATTTATAAAATTATAAATATGATTTCTTAATGGATATAACAAAATGTTGTAGTGTTCCGTTATATTTGTCAGAAAGGAGAATTCTGAACGTATTTTTAATTACGATATTACATCCGAATTCATCACCAGCGGCAGTAGCGTCCGCCACAGACGCGTATCAGGATGCAGCTGACTTCTTGAATGTTTCTCCAAAGGCTTTGTATATTCGATATCGAAAGGATTTTCTAAAGGTATAAATATATGTGCACATAATTAGGAGTAATAAAGATTTAACGGAAACGCACCGAGTGTCCCTTTATTTCCGGAGTTCGCGAAAGCGCGACGTCGACGCGACATTTTATATAGTTACATAATTTTCATTAGTAATTTATCTTGTTACAGCTTATAATAGAACGTGCAGTTTACAATTATATAGAATTCTCATATAACATAGCAACTACGGTGCATCGTGTTGCCAAATGTATAGGCTACGAAGGATCACGTCAATTATTACGCAAAGACGGTCATTACGCAATTTGTTTTCTTATTGCCTTTATCGTTGAAGTACCAAAAGCAAATGTGCTTCTCTACGATATAGCCGAATTAATAAGCATGGACGTAAAGCAAATGCTTGAAGAATATTTTCCTGTATGTAAAATTTGTTTTGTATTACTGATTTAATTTTAATTTTTAATGTTTTAATACATATTCTTTTCTCTTTTTCTAGTACATTTGCAGTTATGCATTTTTAGAGTTATCTCCATCAAATAGCACGGAATGTTTGAAGCTCACAACGAGAATGACAAAAAGTAGTCTTGCACTTCTCACAAAGCAGTCATTTATGGTAAAAAGTTTGGCTTACATGTTATTAAATATATTTTTATCAAAATTTCATCATGTAATGTAAAACCACTGCATGTAAGCATTTTGTTCACTAAACATGTAAATATAGACACATACACGCCATTTGTTTAGGGAATTTTTGAAGAACTTATGCTACGTTTTTATGAATCTCCCGCAAAAATAACAAGTTTTTTGGAAATTATTTCGGAATATGACAGCAATCAAAGAGGTAGATTTGATAGACAGGAGCAAATTGTGAGTATTTGTTTTTCACAGTATTACTGTGTCTATACATATAATAATTAGCCACCATAATTTAACAATGTTTTCTTAACTTTATGCGTTTACACAGGCGTCCTACTTGAATCTAAGATTACACGGTATACTTGTGAACTTCGATATGAAACTCGGTTTGAAATCAGATGAGCATACACAACAGTCCGCGCTTGCTTCATTGACTGTTTTAATTCGTTACATGGGTGCTTCTTACATAACTCCACTTAGATACAAAATTTTAGCTATGTTACGAACCGCACTTGGATTCAAAAGACCTGGTTTCCCACGTTTAGTTTGCGACGCGTGGGACGCGTTTATTCACAAGTACGTTAAAACTAATTTGTTAAACTGATATACCAAGTGTAGTACGTAGAAAATAGTAGAATTATGTCTTAAGATATAATATCTTTAAGATTCTTCTACCGGATTTTCAGTATAGCAATTGAAGATCTGGGATCATTGTTCCCAACGATATGCGTATCACTGATACCGTTGCAGAATATGTTTCCGGAAAAAGTCAACAGCATGTTAGAATTCCTAATTGTGCAAAACAATGGAGAACACATTTCAGAATTATTTTTCATTGACGATATCAAAGTTCCTGACCACATATCTGCCATAGTCAAGGCGCATATCTTGCAAGCCAGGTAATTTATACAACGCACAACATTTGCTCAATCTTTTCGCGCGAATACATGACCAGAGTATTTTTCTCAATATTTAGACCGGAAGGATTCAATGCCAATTTGAAGTTATGGTTAAAGCGAATAACTCACGAAACCGGCGAGGTGCGAATCAGGGCTCTGAAACATTTGCAAACATTTCTGGAACAACATCGTAGTGAACTTAATAGAATGATACTAAGTGAAACTGATGTTCATCCACTAATCGTTGAAGTATGTTTGTATTGTTACTTATGTTTTCGACTGCGATTAAATTCATTCCAGTCGACAATGCTATTACATATTTCTATACACATATCCTAAGTGTACATAGTTACGTTGTTGTTATTACATATTTATATTTGTTTTAAAGTTGCTAGATACTTTGCTGATTGGGTGTCAAGATAAAGACGAGTCTATTCGTTTATATTACGGAGAATGTCTCGGAGAATTAGGAGCGATCGAACCGAGTCTTCTTCCACGAAGAATCATTTCTAGAGGTAACGCTTAATATTTTTATACACACAGTTCTCAATTTCACTTTCTCTCTCCCTCGAAATTTTTTGAAAATTTGTGTTTGATATTACAGAAGATAGCAAATTTATATCAGACATGAATGAGGAGTTTGCTTGTGCGTTACTTTTCGAACACGTACGGGCTTTTCAAATGCAAAGAGATAGTCAAAGTATGGATTGCTTCTCACTTGCTATACAGGTATACACAATGTAAATTAACGTGCAATAAATGTGCAATTTTATAATATAAATTTGCAAACACATCGAATGTAATCTTCTTTGAACGAAATTTTTAGGAAATATTAAGGGCG
This sequence comes from Pseudomyrmex flavicornis, assembly GCA_014825475.1. Classification (NCBI taxonomy): domain Eukaryota; kingdom Metazoa; phylum Arthropoda; class Insecta; order Hymenoptera; family Formicidae; genus Pseudomyrmex; species Pseudomyrmex flavicornis. Next base: position 34,534 of record QVNW01000681.1, on the reverse strand, counting down.
TACGAAATCTCGCCACAAGGTCGAAATAATGTATTATGGAATAATTTGCCACTCACAACGCAACAGATTATTACACCTTTCTTAACGTCACATTACAAGATAGCAGCTGTTTGTGATGATAATGAATTTCCTCACCCTGTTTACGGGTACGTTTTTCATAAAAGATAAATTTGCCTTCACACAATTATTTGTTCATTTATTCGCGTTATTACACTCTTTTATCGATTATTTTTTTTCACACAAGTATTTGTACAGTTCTGAAGCAGGTTCTTCAGTTGAAAGCTGGGCTTACAATTGGCTGTGCAGTATGTCTAGTGCTGTACGTGACACAACACTCAGTAATGTACTGCAGGCATGCAAATTTGCATTCAAACGGGACATAAAAACATTAATATTTTGTCTGCCGTATATCGTGTGTAAGTTCAATCGACGTATCCGTAAACAATAATTATGTTTTATACTTATATATATATGTGCACGTTATATACTTTATTTTTTATTGTGACCAGCATATATAATTGCAAATAATAGAGAAGAAGAGCATATAAAACTTAAAGAGGAAATGTTAGCTGTAATTAACGTTAGAGAAAAGTCTGTACTAGATTGTGAACTTTTGCGCCATCAACCTCTCCGGTACGGACAGAGTGTAAAAGCCGATGACAATCGTATCTCGGAAGAAACTAGGCGCACGCGTTGCTCACGGGTGAGCGACGAAGTTTTTCCTAACATTTTTACGCGCAGCTAAAAGCTACATTGTTGACAACATGTTTTTGCAAACAGGTCGTTTTCTGTATATTGGATCATTTGCAAAGGTGGCTCAGAGAACAAAGATTATTCCAAGATGAAAAATATAAAGCAATAAAAAGTACGTAATAAGTAAGAAATGTCTGCTTTATTATGCACTGTATAATATTTTCTATGTGGAGTAACTGTACTACGTCATTTTATTATTTTCAGAATTTTGTGCAACGTTAGACAGTCTAATTGTGTCGCAAGGGTGTTACTACACTCGAGAATATCATCGGGCGTTGATGTATTTAGAGCAACATATGGCATCTAGTAACAAAGGATTGTCTGAGTCGACAGAAAGTGGTTTACTTGCTGTATGTTATATTCTTTTATGTGATATATGCAACATGTTTCTCGCTACATCGTTTTTTTTTTTTTTTTTCAAGAACAGATGATACTCTTATTACAGAAAATTTACGCGCAACTTGATGAGCCTGATGGAGTATCCGGTATCTTGGTGACTCAAGATCAGTCTCCCACCCTACAACAGCTGGTTTTGGCTCATGAAGTAAATGGCCAGCTTCAGGTATAAAATTTATTTCATTTTTTGATATCACTTTATTTATTTTGTATATTAATATACGTGACTATCAACTTTAGGATGCAGCCACGTGTTACGAAAGACTCGCACAGAAAAAAGATTTGAAACATACATACTTGCAAGGTATGATTCAGTGCTATCTTGGCCTGGATCAACCATTCACTGCTATGCACATTACCCAAGGCTTGTTAAGCAGCAGGTAGATATTGTTATAATAATAATAATAGCATCTGATGATGAGCTTAAGACGATCTTAAATATAACATCCGACTAAAAATACCGATTTAGTTATAAATTTGAGCATTTTCTTGTATTTTCTATAGGCCAGAACTAGAGCCTCTTATAACAGAACGCGAGCTCTTTTGGAGACTCGCTCACTTTTCTCGTTTTGAGGAAACTTTACAGAGAAATATAAATCATATGCTCTTAGATGATCTGACAAGAGGGATTAAGCCAGACTTGTTATCATTAAAGAAAAATCTAGTATCATTACTGGAGGATGCTTCTCGACCGGGAGCTTATCAACAAAGTTACTCGTACATCATGAAGTGAGTTTCAAGTAGTTATTCTTTTTAAATTTATATATAACTTTTTTATATTGTATTTTTGTACAATTTTTTTCAGATTGCACATATTGAATGAATTTGATAAAGCAGCTTCGTTGATGTTAAATAATATAGATGGTTTTCCGTTACTGTTGGAGGAATGGGACAAACGGGGACAGTTATTGAGGACATCTCGTGGAGTAGAATTTGTTCTTAGTATGCGCAGAGCTGCTCTGGATTTGGCTGTACAGTTGCAACAAAATACTCGTAATACAGAAAATTCAATGCTTAGACAAGAAATTGGTAAAATTTGGTTGAAGAGTGCCAAAATCGCTAGAAAGTACGTGCGATCTTTCTCTATTATATTTGTTAGAGTCTATACTCTGTAGAGATTTTGATTAATATATTTCACATCTGACTTTATGTTAAGTAGACTGTTTCTTATAGGGCTGGCTTGCATCAACAAGCATACATGCATATTTTATCAGCCAGTGATTCGTGTCCACCACAATCGTTGTATATAGAACAGGCACAATTATATTGGCAGAAAGGTTCTCAAGAAGACGCTTTTACCACTTTAAATCGTTGTTTCTCTAATTATTTTCAACCAGCGCAGTATTACAAACAATTGCCTCCCGGGGAATGTAATGAGGAAAGAAAACAATATGCGAAGGTCTGTAACGTTAAAACCTAACATCGAAGATTTAATCACCTAAAAATTTATATTTATAGATGTTTTATTGCTCTTATTTCAGGCAAAACTTCTTTTTGCAAAATACAACGATGAAACTATTAACGTTGATACAGACGGTTGTATCGCTAACTACAAAGAAGCAATAGAGGTGTGGAGAGGATGGGAAAAAACTTGGGTGGCGTGCGCTGATTATTACGATACTATCATTGAGAGACTGTCAGAAGACGACAAAGATAGAAATAAACAGTAAATTTTATTTGATACATTTCATTTACAAATCTCATATTCGATGCGTTCAACTAAAAAACTTTGTAATATTTATCACATTACCAGAGATCTACAAGTGCATATAATGAATTTTTATGGCAAATCGCTTCTATTTGGCTGCAAGTACATTCATCATTCAATGCCTAAGATGTTGACTGTCTGGTTGGACGTTGCTTCTCGCGCGACAATTACATCCGATCCTTTAGATGTGGTTAGACTTCGCCAGGACCGTCTGTTAAAGATGACTCAGATTATGGGTATCTATCTGTGAGTTAATTATGAAAAAAAAATCGATTCTCATAAGACTAATGGATTTTTTATGCGTTACAGATGTTTATTATCATAAATTGCCGGTTTTCATGTGGTTGACAGCGTTCAGCCAACTTGTATCGAGAATTTGTCATCCGTCTCCGCAAGTGCAGACCACTCTTCGCACAATTCTAGTAAAATTGATATCAGTATATCCTCAGCATAGCTTATGGATGATGGCATCGGTTTTTAATGTACGTGTATAAAATAGTATAATATTTTTCTCTGCAGTTTTTTTTCTATTTTCTACGTATAAGAAATGTTTTATTTTCAATTTAGTCTTCGGATCCGACGCGGCTACAACGATGTCAAGAAATCTTAAACCATCCACAATTAAAAACACCAGATATGTCCAAACTTATCAAAGATTTTCACAGACTCTGGGAAAAATTGATCGAACTATCAAATAAAGTAGTATCGGAAGTAAGTTATAGCATTTACACGCACAACTAATTTATATAAAAAATAATATCAATATATTGTTTTCTCTCTTATTTAGCAAGGAGTAATAAATACGACGATGAATCAATTGTGTAAACATTTACCAAGATTACTCGCAAGTAAAGACTTCAGTCAGATCATGATGCCGACAAAAGGATTTAGGCAACTACATCTTCCGTCCAAGAACGCTTCGGTCGATAATCACTATCCATTTTTAACGTACATATAATGCAATTATTACTACATTATTTCTTTTAGCAGCATACAATATGTGTTATATATACATATATCATATATTTCTCCTAATCCTTTATGTTTAATAGAAAATGGGTGCATATAACAAGAATAGAAGACGACGTCTTGGTACTGTCGTCACTTCAACGGCCACGAAGAATCGCATTTAGAGGTTCAGACGGCAAAGAGTATCTTTTCATGTGCAAGCCGAAAGATGATTTACGTAAAGATTTTCGATTGATGGAATTTAACGATATTGTAAACAAATATCTTCAAAATGATCCAGAATCACGACAAAGGAGACTTTACATACGAACATATGTAAGACTATCACTCAAATTTGAAGTTTTGAATAAATTATTGACAATCTTCCATCTCGATTCGCAGAGTGTGGCGCCACTGAACGAAGAATGCGGCTTGATAGAATGGGTGCCAAATTTGGTCGGTTTTCGACCTACCATTTTAAATCTATACAAGGAGAGAGGTATTTTGCCATTGCCTAGGGAACTTAAAACTATGATATGTCGTAAGTTGATAATAGAATAATTATGAATGTGTGAACATTTAAAATGTAAACTTCAAACAAAAATGTAAATTTAAAATGTTCAAAAATTTCAAAACAAAAGTGTTAATCTTATCTTTAAAATTTTTTATTAGTACAAAAAGATCCGTTAGAAAAGAAAAGGAAAGTATTTTTAGAAAAATTATTGCCACGACATCCTCCCATATTCGGGGATTGGTTTCGCATTATGTTTCCTGATCCATATGGATGGTATGTATCGATAGCACACACATGTACGTACATATTACGCGTTGTATCCAACATTTTTCTTCTCAAAGGTATGAGGCTCGTACAGCATATATTAGAACAACTGCTGTTATGTCCATGGTCGGATATATACTTGGACTTGGTGATCGTCACGGAGAAAATATATTATTCGATTCCAAATGTGGCGATTGCGTACACGTTGATTTCAATTGCTTGTTCAATAGGGTAAACAGTACAGTATTTGCACTAATTATCATAATTAGTAATCATAATATACATCATGTAATTATATTTTACATTTTTAGGGTGAACTTTTTGACTGGCCCGAACGAGTACCGTTTCGACTGACACATAACATGATAGACGCTATGGGTCCCTTAAAAATCGAAGGTCCATTCAGACGTGCCTGTCAAATTACTATGCGAGTACTTAGGCAGGAATCGAGCACATTGCTGAGTGTACTTAAACCTTTTGTCTACGATCCGCTCGTCAGTTGGAATAAAGAAGAGAACAGGAATCAAAGCAAGAATCAAAGAGGGGGTGATATTGCCGAAAAAACAAATGAAAAAGTATAACAATCATAATTAATTAGATAACATTGTTTTATACAACAAACGTGCACACAGGTTGTTATTTAGCAGGTGACAACCGCGCGGACTTCAATTTACTAGAAAGAAATTTTATGTAAATCTATTTATTTTTTTATTTTAGGCCGTAGAACACATAAAGAACATTGAGCAACGATTGAAAGGCTTGATTCGATATCCCGGGAGAAAGGCAGAAAATATCGCGTTACATCTTAGCGTCGAAGGACAAACTAATTACTTGATTTTAGAAGCAACGAACATAGATAATTTATGTCAAATGTATTATGGTTGGGGCGCATATTTGTAATTAATATATATCAGAACAAGTTTTCATACATTATTAAGGATTAGATACTAAGATACTCAAGAGAGTGTGATATGTATATAAAAATAATGTGCCGTTGCCAAAAAATGGCTACAAGTTTTAGTTTTATTATATTTCGTATTTTTTTTTTGTTTTTTTATAAGATTACTTGTGTGATTGTCTCTGATTTTACTTATAGTCATTGTTTTTATTTGAGCAACTCTAAAGTAATAAGATAGCAACACTAAATGTAAATTAACAATAGAATGTTTTTTTTTGCATAAAGTATTTCTCATATTTTATTGAACACAATTGTCACTGAAAAACAAATTATACATTAATTTTTAATTATGAATAGCCGATCTTTGCACTTCACCGGAATGTCTGGCGTGATTCATCATTGATTCAACACGATTTGCCGTCTCTCGCACAACATCGGATATTTCATCCGGCAGGTGATCCAAGGTTGGTATATGAGCCGACAATCTTTTGTAAACAGAATCTCTATTGCCGTCTTTCTTGAGCCGTCTTTGCTCCTCGTACTTGAGCTGCTGCTTGAAGAATATAGCATTCTTGATGAACTCTAATGTATTCTCAAAACTCTTTCCAGCTCCCTGCATGGTTTTGATAGCGCTGACCGCGTATTCCACGTCGTAACATCTGCCCAGTAATTGTTGCTGCAATGCCAGCACCTCCACGCGTTTCTCCACCATTGGTGGTAACGCTTTTCTCACGTGTTCCTGTAGTCTATAAAAGGCGAGCGACGGCTCGTTCGCAACGATATGCATATTTTCTGATATACGTTCCGTCGCTGTAACATAATATTTATCATGTTGACTATAAGAAAATGCATACGTGTGTGTGTATGTGTGATGAAAGGGACAACTTAGTAGTTTAGTTTATAATGTAATAGAGAGAGATGTCTGTGATAGCTGTAAGATATCACTGACCTTTTTTAACTTTTGTTTCCAGCTCCTGATCAGGTTGATATACCTTTGCGGCCATCATTTTGAAATTTAGCACTAGAAAACAGTAGAAAGTGTACGAAAAAGTCTAGGGCTGAAGGCACACTTGGTGAAGGTAAACTTGGAATAAAACTCTTACTAGTCCATCCATTCAAGTTCAGCACGTGCGCAACATCGTTTGACTTCAGATCTTACGGGGAAAAAGTGTTTTTAACATGACAAGATTATATGTCACATTTATAAATAATTAATAATTGTTAAATAACGTCAAATAAAGTGAAAACAAGCTGGCGTACGACTGGAGTCGATCAACTGTCACTATCAGCTGATCGTTGACCAAGCCCAACGCCATCTCGACGCTCGCGTAGATAGTACCGGAAGTACTGATGTGTAATATCTTGTTTATCATCCGTGTCGGAAACGTGGCAGCGGCTTGTTGGCGCTGTTGGCACTTCTCACGTCGTGTGTGTCGGCTTTCGGCTGCTTTGCCGTATGGAGTGTGATTATTTGAAGCAAAACATCCTCTGTGTTCGGTGAAATATTCGAGTATAGTGTCGTTCTTTACACAAAAATGTGAGTTCAGTAGGTCTTTGATATGTGATTCTTTACATTTATTTATGAAAGTACGTATTTCCGACATAACCGAAGAAACGATTAACCCCAAGTTACACTTTTCACCTGTGTGCAGTTACATTTTACAAGTTTTTTCTTTAAAATGCAACAATTGTCATTGTTATTTATTAATATTTGAGGGAGAACAAAATTGTTTCTTTTTCTGAGCTTAATTATAAAAATTTTATGTAAACTAATGTGTTTGTTAATGTAGGAAAACAATATTATTTGTTGAGGACACAAGTCTTGAGATAAATGTGTTTAGATATGTTTGTACATGTGAAAATTCACGCAAGATTTGGTAGAGAAACAATGAAGTAATTAATATAATTTGTTTTTTTTGTTTTAATCTTATAGAAAATGAAATGGTATATTTTAATTGCTGCACTTGCAGCATTATGTGTGACTGCATATGCCGAAGAAGAGGAAGAAGCTGCTAGACTATTAGTATCGAAACAAATATTAAACAAATATTTAGTAGAAAATATGGACATAGTTATTAAGGTAATCGCAGAAACATATCTTTCATATTTAAGTTTTATTATCTATCAAAGTCTTCTGTTTTTTTTTTTTACATAAAAAAAGATGTTCTTTCAATAATGCAATTTTACAGTATACTATTTACAATACTGGCAATGTAGCTGCTTTGGAAGTTGAGATCACAGATAACTCATTCCATCCAGACCACTTTACACATGTGAGCGGTGAATTGAATGCCCGGATCGATCGTGTGCCACCTTATACCAACGTGAGCCACACAGTAGTTGTAAGACCACGCAAGTACGGATATTTCAACTTTACCTCTGCTGAAGTTCTGTATCGCCGAAAGGAAGATGCTCCCAGACTACAAGTAGCTGTAAGCAGCGAGCCTGGCGAAGGACTAATTGTTTCATACAGGGAGTATGACAAACAGTTTTCATCTCATGTGGTAAGTTAACAAAAAACAATGCAAAAAGTATATTAGATTTAGAAAAAAAAAAAGAAATTAACTCATCACATATGGATTATAAGTGGAAAAAAATGATATTACAAGACTTGGATATAACTGCATCATTTCACAGGTTGATTGGGCCGCGTTTGCCGTGATGACTCTACCTTCTTTACTCCTCCCATTTGCGCTGTGGTATTCGAGTAAACGCAAATACGAGAAACTTTTGAAAACCACGAAAAAGCATTAACTTGCTTTTTCTCAAAGTGTTAAAGTTCTTTTCGATAATTGTTAGCTTCACTTTATACATTTCCTATGTCATTGAAAAACAAATCTTCAACTACGTATATTTACTTTTGTAATAAATATTATTTATGACAATTACATGATTATTTATTTCACTGCCTTCTTAGGTCAATATATACATTTATACAACATATGTATGTAATTTTTTATCACAGTTTTATTAAGTAATATATAAAAAAAAATTCTAAACATATATACATAATATTTTTAGAATGTCTACTTAAAATTGTCAAAAAACTCAGAAAGAAAGAGAGGAAGAGAAGATTAACAAAATAAACTACAATTTAAAGAAATTTACAGGTACTTTTTACTGCTTTTTGGTTTATGTGTTGGCACATAGTGAAAGAGAAGTATCTTTTTTTTTTTCAATTTCATTACACAAATTTATTTCTCTCTCCTCTCTTCTCTCAAATTCTAGATCAGATTCTCTAATTTTTTCGGTACAAAAAGAATGAATTATTTCTTACAATTCTAGATTTTTACGAAGAGAAAATTGACACTCTGCATATTATGCATGTTCTTATATGAATAAACATAAGTCTTGACTGCCACAGTTTTGTCATAGTTTTGTATAAATAAACAAAAATATAACTTTATGATTAGAAACTATGTACAACATTATGAAAATACATACTGTTACGTACATATGTAACAGACAAGTCTGTACAGTCATGTGAACAGAAAATTTATACATACATCATATTTCATACGACGTTATGTAAGAATTCATGAAATAATTACAAAGATTCGAATTTCTTTCTGTTGAAACAAACCTTTGTGTGATTTTTAAATGTAAAAAGTGCAAATATAAAGCAAGAGAGAGTTTAAGGCACAACTTTGCGAAGATTGTGTATTTATCACGAATAAAATTAAATTTTCATGATAATAATTGTGTTATTTAAAATTTGCGTTAATGACATTTGTATATATTATTGGAAAAAAAACTTCTCACGAGAAGGTGCGTACTTCATATTTAAATAAAAACTGAAAACTTTTTAATATCGAAGTAAATGTTACTCTTTCCCAAATGTTTGTGAAATTATTAATTTGTCATTAATTTTTCGCAGTACTCACTTCTTTATCTTCTATTCTATTTTCTCAAATTCTCTTCTTCTAAGATATGGCGTGCCGAAACTGCGCGGGTCACCGTAAACCGATGTCTCAAAGGCGGAAAATGGTTTCAACGGTGAAAGTGAAGTCCGTAATGGACTGGAGCTAGGAGTCGTAGTACTTGTCGTTGTACACGGCCCAATTGGCTTCCTTAGCATCGGCGGAGATTTGTCGACTGTAACAAGGTATGCCATTGTGTTACGAAAATAATGTGTTTACGTAATTTGCATTGACAAACAACTGGCACCTACCAAAAACGCTTTTGTTTCTGATTGTTAAATCACCCTTCGCCACGCAATGTTTCCATCCTAGCAAGCGCAGAAAAAATATTAAGAATGTCTTTTTTTTTCCTTTTCATCAAGAATAACGTAGGTAACACGTCTTACCGTAAAATATTGCAATTGCAACGGAGAGAAACATTCCGAATGTATATCTCCGAAAATACATGTAGTTGACCACTTCTTCCACTCCAGACACAGGAGTGAGATGAGAACTGTATCTTGACGACACACGTATGTGAAGCTAGAAAGAAATATAACAATGACATTTGCTAAACACACATGAGTAAACTTGAATACACACGCGAAAACTTACAGATATGTTTTGCTTGGTCAAGTCATTCACAACAAACAATTTTTGTCCCAGAATCTCATTCTGATCATTCATTAAGCGCAGTCTGTATTGCATTGAAGATTTCGAAACGTATTGTTGCGAACTAACGATTACTCCGTTTGGTACATCAATCTGATAAAAGAGAGAATGTATGTGTATGTACGCAGTAATATTTTACAAAACTAAAAAAATCAACGGCTTACAGTAAGATGCTCCAACACCAATGGCAATCCGTGTACAACAAAAGTTGACGATAACGATGATCCACCGTGACTTTGACCGAGGGCAAATACTATCTCCTTGACGCCAACGTACACAGGTGGCAAGTAAGCAAGTTCCAACGTTGCAGATTCGATATCTCGGCTCTGAGCACTGATTTGAATGCGACTTTCCAACACACTAGTGTCCATAGTTGGAAAACTTATTGGTATGATGTCGCAGTAATAAAAACCAGTCACAATATCGAATCGTGGCTTCACAAGGAAAAGATCTTTTATGTTGACGGACGAAACTGACGAGACGAACTGAATGTTACACGTATAGGGAAACGTGTTCAGTGCGAATAATGATAATGTACGACAACCACCTAGACCTCTTGCCAGCACGTTGTTTTCTTTAATCTCTTCGCTTTTGCTCTTAAGTACAAGCGGCACGCTAAAGGTTTCCGTGCCAGTTATATTCTTTCCTCTCAGAGGAAGAACGAACACCTATGTAAAACGTAAATCAAATTTTATATAAATGACGATAGAGTGGTACTTGTAGAATTATGATTTTTTTTGAAAATGCTGTGTATATAAAGATCACTCTGAACATACGTGCTAAGAACTTACTCGTGAAATTGGCAGAATATTAACTTGTATCTCGCTCAGCACATGAGTTGCGAGACTGTGTTTTATAACGGCATGACCGACGCTTCGCGCATGACCTATCCCCGTAATCGGATCTACCGATAATATTTCAGGTACGGAGGACTGCCAATATCCTGGATCTCCGTCGGATGAAAGTAACGGCATGGAGAAACACACCACATCGCCGACAGTCAGGGTTGTTTTCGTCGGAAACACGATATCACCGATCATCATGTGAACGTAATCGAATAATCCATATTTTTCATTGAAAATTTTCACAACTAGCTCGCCGTTCTCCAGGAATCTGGCGGTTACGGTGTTATCGGAGCTCGTGACGAACGACGTTAAATCGGCACGATTCACCATAGTTTTGACAGTAGCCTCGGAAGCGTGAAACTTATTTCCAACATTGTCGTAATAATTGACAATGTAATCCAGTTCCATTCCTTTCGGTAACATATTCAACTCCTCGCCGCTCCGTATGCGTAGTTTGGACTTCAGAGAAAACATCATGTAATGAATGGGCTTGACTCGAGCAACAACCGTCAACGATTGCTTCAAGTTGTACGGTTCCGTGCTCGTGACGGAGATGACAGTCTGACCGAAATTTTCGCCGGATCTCACGACTCCGTTCTTATCCACGGTCACAGCGGCAGGCAGCGAAGGATCTTCGTTGTGTGTGCTCGCCGATAGAATAGTTTTATAACTCGTCATGCCGTGTTTATCTCGATTTGTTTGCAACTGCAACAAGGAATTCGGCGACATCAGTATCGTCGACGATACGTTCTCCGACAGTGTTGGATTGATTAGCCGCAGCTCTTCGAAGATCTCGATCTTGACGAACGTGGTGTACGTGATGTCATTCTTGCTGAAACCAGACACCATGTTGCAGGGCACGGTGACGTTGAGATAGATGGTCGCTACGCCCGGTTTTGTAGCTCTCGCCCTGAGAGACACCTGATTCTGGTATCTGATATTGATGCCGGTGCCCTCGTACATATTGTGCAAAGTCAACAGACCGGGATCGCTCGACGACCACGAGAAACTCAGCGGTAGCTGCATGGAACCGATGATCAGGGGCGTCAGATGATCGGGAACACCGAATGCCCAGAGCGGGAACACAGAGCCCGTCTTCACTCTGCTCACCGGAGTCGAAATCTTCACGCCTTCGAGATGCAGCACGTGCACGTCGGCGCAATCCTCCGAATAGATCACTTTGCTGTTCTTGGCGTCGAGCCCGACCGCGCGCACGCAGATTTTCGTACCGCCCACTGATTTCCCTTCGAGGATCCCGTTGCGATCGACGCGCAACACGTCGCCGTTCTCCGACGAAAACTCGATCACAGTATTCGGCGGACCGCCGACGCTTTGTATCTGATAAATCGTCCCGATTAGTATCGTCAGATTTCTCGGTTGTATTCGCAGAGGAAGAAACACTTGCACGGCGACGGTCTCGCTCCGTATTTCGCGGTCGCCCTTCTTCACGAAGGTCAGATGACTCTCTCCCTCGAACACGCCGTTAATCTTGTACAGTATTCGCTCGTAGGGCGCGGCACCTTGCTCGCTCGCGGGCAATTGCACTACCTCGATGTGCTCGTTGTCAACCTCCGTGCGGAAGTCCAGTGTGCCGAGAGACGGCAGTTCGACAATGTGATTGTTCGTGTCGTACAGTCTCAGAGCAGCTCTCACGCATTTCCCCTTCTCGATCTTGTTCACGGTATCCACTTCGATCGCAGCCAGCTGTTGCACTTCCACGCGCACCACCACCGATTTCGATGGCAGGCAAAGATCCTCCAACGTGATACGAAGCACGCCCGGCTGCTTCGGCGTCACGCTGATCGTTCTCCTCTCATGTACATATTCAACGTCCGCTATAACATCCGAACTAAGGGTCAACTCGTAATAACCAGACCCCTGACTTACTTGCAGAAGCAATTTCATTCTCGGATCGTTCAGAATCATCAATTTGTCGGGACTGACAAGAGTATCGTTCACCAGAGTAATGTGTATGGAGGCTTCTATCAACGGAGTCTCTATTCCACTTCTTTCGTTCTCGATTGGAAACGGTGGCCACTCCGGCGTGATCCTCAGTTTGTTGAGAACGTGCTTCTGATAACCGGTTACCGTCGCGAACACCGCGAGTGTGCCGTACTGCTTCCTGAAAATAACGTTCTGATAGTGATTCTTCGGCAGGATCACATTCTCATCCGTCCAGGTGTCCTCTATCATGCCAGACGGGATTTCCACGCCACCGCTGTCCGACGGCTTCAGATTCCACTCGATGTTCAAACTCGTGATATTGTCGAATTGTCTGCCACTCTCGTCTTTGACGGACACGGAGATCTTCAAACGCTTGTCGCTGTGCGCAATTATCTTCTCCGCGTTCTGACTGATCGGACATTTTTGGTTGTCCTTGAATTCCGCCAACAGATAGATGTATCTCGGTTTACCGCAGACGACGTTGATCGTTTCCGACACGCGAGTGTGCCGACAATTCGGAAACAGAGGCACATTCGACACCGTATAAGTGAGTGCTGTTTCACCCAACGCCTTGCAGATCACACGGAAGACGGTCTTGTCGAACTGTTGTTCGCTCAACGAATCCTCGTAATGCGCTACCTCAGCGATTCGCTCGTCCGACAGATGTATCTGCCGCGAATAATCCTGGGATTTGTTCGCCCACGGCAACGGTCCGCCTTTGAAGACCACGTTTCTCGAGGACCCAACAGCGAGTAACGTCTCCTTGGTCTTGGGATGTATCGCCATGAGCGGCTCGTACACCGACACGGTGATATTATCCGTTAAATATCCATCGGGCATGTTAATCGCGTGATACGCCACGATCACGTCGGACGTCCCGACGTCGCGGTTATTAGCGATCGTTATCACGGTACACGCCACACCGACCGGTTGCACGTTTCTATCGTGACTCCGCACGAAGTTCTCGTTCGACACGTGGATCTTAATATCGACGTTCTTGCAGTCACTGAACGGTATCTCCCTCACGTCGGATCCGTTGATCAGTTTTCCGAATAGAGCGACGTGCAAATGAATCGGTTCTCCCACAGCCGCCTCTATGCTGTACTCGACGATCTTCAGCTTCGAGGGTGGCAACACGTATATCTTCGCCGTGTCTCTGTTGTACTGATTTCTCGTCATCGCGACGCTCACTTCCGTTGTACCAGCTGACAAAATTCTGATACCGCCGTTCTGAGAGACAGACACTATCGACGATTGTCTGCTGGACCACACGTACGACCCATCTCCGCCGTTCGCTTTTAACGTCACGTCGAATCTGGACTCGTTGACGACGTCCCAAGGAACAGCCAGTACGCGAGGCTCGATTTGCACCCGTGTGTGTATCGTAAGCTCGGCTTTGGTAAAGAGTTTCTGTTCAAATACGGTCTTTCTGCCGTGTTTGTCGATTATACCGTGCAACGTTGCTTCCACGAGCGTAATTCCACAGGTGATCGGTACAACGACGGCGTAAGTGCCGTTGTGCGTGATCGACTTTACATCAAAATACTGCTTGTTTATCATCATCGAGACTTCAACGCCTTCTCCGATGTGAAATTTATGATCTTTGTTGTCGTATAAGTCGACAATAATCTCATGAGTATGACCCAATATCAATCCCTGATTCTTGTTAGGCAAAACAGAAAGAGAGATGTAAGACACCTGGTGCACGTTGACTATCGCGGAAGGCAGAATAACTGGATATTCATCGCGGACGTTTTTATCGTGCAGAAACACTTTTGTACGACCCGTTTTGGAACCGTACGCGAAGTAGTGATCGTTATCGATCGCCAATATGTCGGAGTTCTCGGCCTCTAGATAGTATTGAGTGGAAGGCAGACTAATCTCTTCCAATCGTCCCTGACGAGTGTGCATTATCTTATACTTGAAGCTGTCGTGAGCCATTATCGTTATCTCCGGCGGGATAATGATCAAATTAGCGATGACAATTAACTCGACCTGTATCGACGGAACGTGGCTGTACTCCGGATGCGGCAGTCTGACCGACACCTTGGCCGTTCCAGTCCTAACGCCTTCTATCAAGACAATGTGACCTCTTTTTCCAACGCTGTCCAACATAGTTACACCAACTGGCCTTTCGTACTGCGATTCCTCATAAGTCATGAAGCGCAACACATTCGACGGCACGTGTTTGTCAGCATCGTCGATGGTCCACAAAAATTCTATACCCGCCAGAGTGGTGAATTCATTTCCTTGTTCGTCGTAAGCTCGTACCTCGAACGCTTCGGGTATATCTTCAATGTACAATTCTCTCGTAGTGGTGATAATATTCAAAGAAAAAATCGCATCCACTATAACGTCGCATCGCAGAAAATGATTGGTTCTAACGTCTTCTGCTAATACAATCGCGGTGTTCCTGGTCAATTCTCTTGTTATGGTCTGAAGCAACACAGCTGACGAACACGTTCGATCGAAGTTCTCATTTATGGGAATCAGTTGTATGATATCCAACCGTGAGGATGACCTGCAAAACAGTAATCACAATGAATATTTCAAGATAGTTTTTTTTTTTTGTTTTTCGTGTAACTGGACTGTTATTATATACCGATGAGAGAGAGGTTATGATACACTTTATCTATTGCTCTGATTTATCGCGACGAAAGATTCGCGTTACGTGACGCTTTATGGAATTTTGCGCACTTGCAAAGTAACGACAACGCGCGACAAGCAGCGTTTTATGTCATAAAAGAGACGCAATTACCATTTGTAGCAGCCGCCGTCCGTAACCTCTAGGGTAAAATTGACCGCGAAGTTGTTGAACACAGGTAACAAAACTCGGGGCACGTTCAATCTGTGCGTGGAAGCTCTCGCGTTTGCACAAACGCCCACGATCACGCTGAAGGCCAGGATTTTTCTCAATATCATCAATTCCAACATGTTGTCTAGTTGCTCGGTCACTTTTCGTAACCTTTAAAACGTAAAAAGACCGCCTCGCGAAGACATATTGATATTTAAAGGTAGATCGCAACAATCGCGAGCGCCAAGTAAAACGTACCTCAAACAGATGGATAACCTAACCCAACCTAACCCTAACCTAACCTAACCTAACCTAACCATGGATGGATCTATCTATATAGATTGCTGAACGCAGCATTGTGTGCGCTTGCGATGGCACATATCGCAGTCAGTTTTTCATCATCAGCAGGCGCGGCGCGATAGGTCGTGTGTGGATACTCGTGTACACACCACTAGCACACAAATCCCGTGCTCGGAGCGACCAGGTGTGCGTGTGTGTGTGTGTGTGTGTGTATGTGCGTCTCGGTGGTCGTGCGTGCCTGAGCCCCCGTGTGCTTAGGCACCACCGAGGAAGAAGGGCTTCTTCTTCGTCCGTCCCGTCCCAAAGGGGCTCCCGTTCGCCGTCGCGATGGCGTCCGCGAAAAGAAAGCAAGACGAGAGGAATCTGAAGACGCTGCGCGAGTTGGTCTCGCAACCGGGCAACAAGGAGTGCTTCGACTGCAACCAGCGCGGGCCGACCTACGTCAACATGACAATCGGCTCCTTCGTCTGCACCTCGTGCTCCGGTATGCTGTAAGTAGCCCCATCGTCTCACGGCGTTTCTCTTCCACGCGGGATCATCATCTCGAGGACACTTTTCTGAAGATCTTACGTCGCGCGCAGTTTTCTTCACCTTCGTTCCTGATCTCCTCCTCGGAGATCTTATCTCTGCGCTATTTTTCATTTCTCTAAACTACGCGTATCATCGTCGCCGTGGCTCCTGGCGAAACGTCAACTTGACGTCACTCTCCCACGAATGTGACACGCGAAGCGCAATTCTCTCGAGTGTCCGGCCGAGCTGATTCTCTCTCACCGTTAGCGACAGAATAATGGCCAATTTTTTTTTTCGCGAGAACAAAGAGAAGCTACGACGTAGACGCGGCAAGTCGGATCGACGTCAAGAGAGTCAAGTCGATCGAATTGACGGCGGCATTGTTCTTAATCCTGGGCTGCGGTTACATAAACGCTATAAATAGAGGAAGAAACGTCGCGGAGACGAGAACATAGTGCGCCTCGACGACTTACGTTGTCAGTCTCTTTAGCGAGGTCTCTATATAGGACGTCGCCTTTATAAATCGCAACGAAATCGCCTCCGGGCGATACACGTGCGGACTTCTTTACAGCGACATTTGCGACGCGACGCAGAGACAAGAGTCGAGAAAAAAGACGGACACAGAGAGAGAGAGAGAGAGAGTGTATGTGTGTGTATGAGTGATGTGTGCGTGTGTGTATATATGAGTAGCGAGTGTGGGAGCGAATATGTGGAGAAGAAAGGAGACGCAGAGAGTGCTCTCGCTCAGCGGTTTCCAGTGAGTCATCGGGCTAAACGTCCGCACATTCACAGTCAGGAAGTCAGCGCTATCAATGACAACGTCAACGTATTCTTTGTGCGCAGTACCAGTTCTTATCAATGGTCAAAATGCCACAACGTCGTCGTCGCCGTCGTCGAGACTGCGACAGAAATGGGAGCACGTTTCTTCCTTCTCTCTCTTTCTGTCGATTTCTCCCTCCTTTATACATATATATATACATATATATATATATATGTATTCTCTCTCTCTTCTCTCTCTCTCTCTCGTCTTTTTTTACTGTATATGATCCTTCGTCGAAAATTGCGATCGCTTGCGCACGATACGAGTATTATCGACTCGCGGCTTCTTAATCAGCCGCATCTCCCCGTGCGGTCAGCACGTACGCTCGCAGATTTTTAAATCTCGTTACCGCAACAGCTATGTATTGTACGTACTATAGGCACATATTAAAGACACGCGAGACTTCTCTGTTACTTGTCACGAAATGTTTCCAATTAGCGCACACCGGAGAACTAGGAACGATTTTAGAATAAATAAACGCCAGAGGAGAGGAAAGAATATTGAATGAAATTGTAGTACGTAGAACAATATATATTTATTTATTGTAATATCAAGAGAACAATTCTGCTGATTAATTTTTTTTTTTTTCAAATTTTAGACGAGGTTTGACCCCGCCGCACAGGGTAAAATCCATTTCCATGGCAACGTTCACTCAGGAGGAGATAGACTTCATAAAGGAACGCGGGAACGAGTACTGCAGGCGAATATGGCTGGGTCTGATGAACTCCAATTCGCCGCAAAATTTCGACACCAAGGACGAGCAGAAAATGAAGGACCTGATGAGCGCGAAGTACGAGCTGAAGCGATACTATCTGGATCCTTCGATCGCGAATCAGAACACGGTGGCGCAGAAATCGTCGCAGTCGTCCTCGAGCAACATTCCGAGAGTTCCGAACTCGGGAATGTCCACGACGCTGTCCGCGCCACTCGCGCAGAAATCGAGCAACGCGGAGCCGACGAATGCAAACAACTTCCCGACGGATTTCGTCGCCGACTTCAGTAAAGTTCCTGACCCGTTTAGTCCAGTGACGACGCCGGCCAATCAATTCGGTCAGCAGCTGATCGCACCCCAACCGTTCTTCGCCAACTTCGACAACAATCCGGTTTTCAATAACTCGAATAGTGAGTAGCCTGCGTCAATCGAACGTGCATATTTTCTCTGCAATATTAAAATCGATCGCAATGGAATGTTGATGCCCTTGTTTTGTAACAAAACTGTTTTATCATTGAGGTATCGAAACGTCCGCAATGTTTAATCAGGTCGGTGGAAATTCCACGATGAACATGAACGGAGCGCACGCGCCACCCTCGGAAGACCGTTACGCGGCACTTAAAGACTTAGACTCGTTGATGAAGCAAACGCAATTGAAGGAAGAGACAACGGGAGGAACTTTATCCGCGTGGAATGCAAATAATTCGAATAGTGAATATCACAATGACACAAAGTTTATCTGCTTACTAACAAACAAATCGATAAATTATGTTAATTGTCGCGTTATTTTTAATAAACGAGAAAAAAAGCGAGAATGTACGAGAGATTTTTATAATTTCAGCACCAAACGCTATGTGGAGCATAGGCGTAAATAATCAAACGCACGTTATCTCGAATCCGTTTACGGGTGGAGATCTGTGGCGTCCGTCTGCGAACGTAGTCAACAACAATAATAATACTCAATCCATCGATAATTCTTTGTGCAATTCCGCAAATCCATTCAAAACGACTCAATTTTCTGTAAATAATGGTAAGTTAGTAGCGAACTAAATGCGTTAAAAAAATGCGTTCTCAGAATTGTTTTAAAAATAAAAGTTACAAAGTCACGTACTTATCGCCAACAGTATCAGTATTTTAATCTTAATATCGAAACAAACATTCTCAGATTCACAATGGATTGGTATCGGCGCACCTAGTAACGGAGATGTACTCCAATTGAGTCAATTCATGACACCATTAGCGAACAAAGTGTGGCAACCGACGGTTCCGGCATATCACGCGAATCCATTCATGGTAAAAGCTTTCGATTCTGTTACGATTTTTGCGTGAAACGCGAGAGATTTGATCGCGCGTTCATACGTGTTTTACATGTGTTGATTTTCTCAATTCTCTTTCTTTTTTTTTTTTAGGTGGGTACAGGGATAAGCAACATGACAAGAAATTCGAACAATCCCTTCTTATGATTTATGTACGTATAAATAAAAAAAAAAAAAAAAAAAAAAAAAAAAAAAAAAGAATGTTTAGACTAGACAAATTGTTACATACGTGATCTTCTTGGCAATTAGTGCCATTAACTTTTATTCCCAGGAGCACCAATCTCATATCTATATAAGTAATATTTTTATTTATGATTATAATAATAATAATATACACGGGTTAAATAAAGATTAATATTTGTTACTAATTGCGTAGATTGCATTACTTGTAACGATATTTCTCCAAGATTTTCTTCTCTGTAAAATTTTAGCTAAATATATATATATAGGTATATGCACACAACGCTGTACACATGTGTGTCTAGAGAAGAAGTAATTAATACTCTGTAAAACATCCGGTTTTTTGTAGGGAAAAATGTAGAAACAGAAAGAAAAAAAAAGATAATGGCCTACTTTCGCACGCTAAAAATAGTAACTGTTCTCTGAAACATTCACATTTGTAGTACACATTTGAAAGTGATGAGAGGAAATAAACTGAAAAGAGAGAAGTGTACCATCCCGTTTTTTATGCACACTTAAATACAGAGTTTTATTTTACTTAAAAACTTCTAATAAATACAAAATCACAAATGAACACTTAGTCTTTGTTATAATTCAATACCAATAGCTCTAGAGATCCACTTAATCATTCGTAATTGCATGTGAATAATTAATTATTACTTGATCATTATACTTGCAGTCTATATTATATGCAGTTGTAATATATTATTACTCGTAAATATAACATGGTCGGTTTTCGCGTTTTACACAATTACAATATGAATATAAAGATAAGCCTTGTGTGTGTTATTTCTTAAATAGCTGCCGTATTAAATGTTTCTTTTGTTCGTTTATTCGAGTAGTCTTGGAAGCTCCGAGGGAGTGTATAGTAAAGTGTGTTACCGATTTTTTACTTATAGAGTAATAATAATAATATAAATTATACGTCTCTGTGTAAATGGAAAAAACAAATCGAGAAACACTAATACTTTATGAGTAGACCAATTATATCAATTGTTATGTATAAACGTACGTACGAGATGAGTGATATTATTGATATTACTAGGCAGGCGTCGCGTATCTTAGCGATACATCTGAAAGCGCATGGACTGTCTTCTTCTTCTTCTCCTTCTTTTTTTTTCTTCATGGCACGAATTCGTCTAGCAACCGTTGCTACTGGCATTGCCTTTTGGTAGCGGGCGCACCAAGTATAGTTTTTCGCCTTGCTTATTGGTATAAATTGGAGCCCTCTGATAATGATCTACGAGCTGATCTAGCGTGTGGAACTTCCTCTGACCGATGCAGTAGAGCGCTCCTTCCACGTGTACCCTAAAGTGCTTATTACGTCCTGGCGCTTTCAACGATACCGAATAATCGCCCATCTGAAAAAGAAATTGATAATAATTGAATGAAAACACACACATACACACAAATATTGCTTAACTTAAGTAAATATCGCGCCGATGACAAACTGTCATTACGCATTTCCCTTCGCCACAACGCCTATTAAGTGACACGTATCAAGTACTCACGTTGGTTTCACTATCCCTGATTAGAAAATCTCCGTCATGGCCATGTTGATTGAGCAGCGTGTCGCATTGCGAGCGCGTAATACTACCGTAATACCAAGGTTTGCCGACGAGATGCGGCCGATCGCCGGGGTCCGGCCTCCGTTCGAGAGAATCCCCCTGACTGATCTCGCTACTCGTCATGCCGCGCTCGCGGTACGGTTGCGTCAAGTACTCGCTGAGCTCCTGGAGATAATTCCGCGGCACCAGTCCAACTTGTCCCTGGCTGTTTCTCGCCTTGTACCACTCAGGATCCGCTGGCGGACGGTCGAGTATCTCAAGACGGTCGCCCTTTTCGAACGACAACTCCTGATCGTTGTTGGACGAAAACGAGTAGAGGGCCACCACGATGTCGAGCACGTTCTCGGCCATCGCGTACGTGTGCAGCGTGTCATCGGCGTCGCCCTCTTCCTGGGTGTAGTTTGACGGAAACCAACCAGCTTGAGTGCCGCTCTGACCTCGCCACCAGCCGTCATTGCTCTTCTCGAGTATGAGAATCCTAGTGCCTTTCACGAGTGATAGCTCATCGGGCTGTTGCGCTTGGTAATTGTACTTGACGACCGCGGTGCCAATGGCCTCGCTCGGATCGGCTGGCAAACGTCGCGCCATGATCGGGGACTCGACTGCGCGGGACGGCGAGTTACTGGATGGCAGGGTCTTGGAGCCAGAGCCCTTCTTCACCTTCTTCTTAATACTGTCGAACAAGGAGGGCTTCTCCTTCTTAACATAATTGCTGGGCACATATCCCGCCTGTCCTCTGGCGCTTTGCACTCTCCACCAGTGCTTCGAGTCATCCAGAAGCAGATATCGGTCATTCTTACGTAAATCTAGCTCCTGAGCGCCTTGTGCCCCGTAATCATACTTGGCGACAACGTAACATACGTCGTCTTGACTCGTCTTGCCTGAAATGTATTACGATTGTTATTATTGCACGCACACACACACACACACAATGCTGTAACAGACATTCTTATGTCAAACTAACATTTTTTTCGTTAGCACTTTTACAGTTTGTGAATAGTAAAAATGATTTATATATATAATACATATGTATTTATATGTAAACCATTATTACACTAATATACAATTATATTATAACAAGATCATCAGGTTCTTTCTACCGTTCTTTCCAAAGATCAAATAAAACCAAAGTTCTACTCTTATCACACACGCACACATACAATACATTAAATTTGCTCACAAGAGAGAGAACAAAGATATATATATATTTTTTTTTAATTTACACAGTATAGATATTTTTGTACGTAATCAACAACAATATTGAAAATCAATTCTTCACACTGCAATTCAATTTTTGTGTAGAAAAAAAATGAAATCACACAGAATTACAATGTTCTCAGAGAGAATAAATACGTAATGAGAAAGATTTACTAGAAATTTCGATTGATATATATATATGATATGTATATAGACCTGATGAACTTCTCGCCTATATATATATTTGTATCGAAAGAAGTTTTAACATACAAAGCAAAAGCATACGAAAAAATAAAAAACGTACCATGCTTCATGGCTGCCATGTGCGAAAAAATAAATACATATATATATGTATGTGTATATACGATAATATATATGTATTTAGATTTGTATGTACAGCTGAGTGTGGCGTGAGTAGCTGCTACTCACGTACTACTTCAATAAATCTTAAGTCTGCTTGTACAGAGTCGGCGGGCGCAAGTGCAGCAGGCATTCATTATTTAGGTTTTGCTTTTTTATTTTTCACTTTTTTTTCAGTGCTGATGCACCTGCTGATCTCTTTGGTCAGAATCCATTGCTCTCAAGGGTAGCGCAAGCAAGTGCATTACCAACACTTTGGGAGAAATAAAATAAACAGTCATTAGCATAAGTTCATTTTTGAGAGAAGACGTGTAGAACTTCATTTTGTTGTTGTTTTGTTTTTATTGTTATCATAGTACTTAAAGAACTAATACATCCATCTCTCTTGGCGAAGAGAGATTGGATCACGTGTATTGTCAACATCTTAGAATAAATACAACAAAGCGTGATTTTACAGCTGCATCGTGTCAAGTTGTATTGTGTGGATTCATCATGAGATGTTCAATAACTCACCCTATGCACGTGCGTCTGTGTGTAATTGTACGCGCGTGCTGTACAAGTAATCTATTCAGTTGTATTATATGTTTGCTCCTTTTTATGATTCTTAATCACCGAGCAATTGTAAATATACAAGTTAAAAATGGCGGAGTAATTATTGTTACTTCACAATAAAAACGCACACATATGTAGCTGTAAATCAATAAAACAACTCGATTACAAACTCGGACAGTGATTGTTGAACTACTTGTTGAACAACTCGTTGCTACCAATAATTTCAACGAATTGAATCGGCTTAATAATTATATTCATAAAAATGTACGCATGCAAATTGGACAAGAAAAGAATCTGCAGCTATGTACAACCACATTGTCTAGAAGCTAGAATCGATAATATCAGCATACGCACGATGAGGATTTGTGATGTTTTTGCGCGACAAATCAACGTTAACAAAAGGAAGTACAGTAATGTCAAAATGAAAACACTTGTGCGCACAAAATAATTTTTATTTAATTAAAGGGAGTACGGCCGTGCTTCTCTCCGAGATCGTTTCTCAACTCTTCCGATGAAGAAACAATCTCTCCGTGTGTACTTGTTACTCTCACACGTATCAAGTTGAAAGAGCCGGCTGCACCCAAGTTGATAGTGCTAATCAACGTCGTCTAAACCTTAGTTTATCTCATCTACATAAATCGAAAGCGAGATATGATACAAGGAAGAAGCAGCACGACGGGGAGAAGAAGTTAAAAAACTCATGACAATGACGATGATGCGGAGTGTAACGTGTTAGTTGCGTGTAAACTACAATTGATCCGGATTGGTCGTTTTACATGATCACATCGTGCAAAACGCCGGCGGAAGAGCAGAGACACGTCGCCGTCAGGCAAAATTAATTAGTCAAGGAGAAGAGAGCGCGCGCTTTAATTGTGCAATCGCGGCTCTAAATAATCCAAAAGACTCGTCTTTTTTTTCTCTCTCTCTCCCATTTGTTCTTTTTTTCTCTAGTACTTTACAGTAGAAGAGAAAGAGAAACATACGACATGACACAACCTATTTGCTATGGATCGTGCGGGGAAGGAGGGAGCGAGGTGAACGTGTAAGAAGCGAATGGACGGATGTGTCCGTGTATGTGTTAACAAGCACGTACTCGCCGGCTCCGGACTTACCGATTTTTAAACTTGACATATTCCTGCATAAAGCTTTTGGGATCTAATGTCGTTACACGGCTTGTTTTCCCCCACCCCAAGCCGCAGCCATGAACGACCGGAGCGTACCTACGTACCGGGGGGAGCGTATCACCGTCAGTCTCACTCTATCTCTCTCCCTTTCTCCCTAATTCTCTTTTCTTCTTTCTTCCTCTTACTATCTCTGTCTCCTTCTCTTTCTGTCTCTCTCTCTCTCTGTCACTCCCTATCAGAAGCGGGGAAAATTAGGAAAGGAGCGTGCGGAGATCGCCGCGTTCTATCCGCTTTCGATTGCCTCTCGTCGACTTCGTCGGGAATAACTTTTCGAAGGGCGGCTCGCCCTTTCTTCACGCCACTCGCGACACTACGACTCGTGACGATGATCACGCCGTTAATGTGTATGCGCCGCTAATTTGGCCACAAACGCTAGCTCGCGGCCGTCGCGTTTATGCGACCCCTCCCGGACAGACCCACCCTTAGGCCGAAATGCGCCGAGAATATTAAGAATATTGAGTGGAACGAATTAGCACCCTGTTCTCGACTCTTCCTTCGAGCGCGCCATCTTGCGTGCCTTTGACGTGCACGGTAGATGTCATTGGGGATCATGTTCTTCATTCTCGTCATAAAATTTCTAGAATTGACAAATGCGATTGGCCGATTCTGGAGACTTTGCGAACGCGACTCGCGATTGCCGCGGATCCGACCCTAAGATCAAGCCAATCGAAAGACAGAGAGCTGGGATCTTCCTTGATCAGTCGCGTCTAGGTATATTTTTCACGCAACGTGATCATCAAGGAGAGCGAAACAAAGTTGTCGGAACTGAACGGAATCAGTGATGTTACGAATTTGAATTTCGGGAAACGGTAACGTTTTCGCCTGATGTTTTTTACCTCTTACCGTCGGCTTCTCGTTTGACAGTTGTTTTCGCGTTCCTTGCCAGAGATGGTGAACGCAGCTGACATTTCGACCGACGGTGGAAAAAGCGAGGCTGCTGGTAATTATCTTATTTTATTGAGTTTTATGATCAATGTTGTATCACGTTACGCGCACTCTTATTTGTATACCGTACGAATAATTTGCAAAATTTGTTGTGGACGTTGTTACGATGGGATGTAGGAAATAGCTTCGCAA
The DNA here is from genome assembly GCA_014825475.1 of Pseudomyrmex flavicornis. Classification (NCBI taxonomy): domain Eukaryota; kingdom Metazoa; phylum Arthropoda; class Insecta; order Hymenoptera; family Formicidae; genus Pseudomyrmex; species Pseudomyrmex flavicornis. Next base: position 9,123 of record QVNW01000681.1, on the reverse strand, counting down.
ATAGACGTTACGACGAACTCGTTTGTTTCACACAGATACAAGTTTTTTTTAGAAAAACACTAACAATATGAATTTTTTGACGTTGATCTGTGAAGAATAATAACATTGCGCTCGCACACGTATTATAATATTGTGCACGTTGCGAGAATATAAATAAAAATAGAATTTTTATCTTGTCAAGTTTGTTTCTCTCTCAATATTGAAACTCATTATAGAGAATATGTGTGTGCACACGTAACAAGTATATTCTTGTTGAGAAAGTAGATTTTTAAAGTTGACTCTTTTTAATGTAAACACATTATAGAAGATGGGTGGAAATCGGCGGAAGAAATGGACGAACAGCGCAAAAAAACATTGGCTTACGAGTACCTCTGTCATTTGGAGGAAGCTAAGAAGTAAGAGATTCGAGATGTTTGTCAAAGAAATTGTGAAATTCATAAAAATCATTCTTCCACAGATGGCTGGAAGCATGCTTGAGAGAGTCATTGCCCCCAACCATCGAGTTAGAGGAGAATCTTCGCAACGGGGTTTATCTGGCTAAGCTTGGTAATTTTATGGCTCCTGGTGTCTTACCTCTGAATAAGATCTACGACATTGAACAGCGCAGATACAAGGCAGTAGGATTACAATTTCGCCATACAGACAATATAAATTATTTTCTAGAATGTTTGAAGTCCACAAAATTACCTTTGGTGAGTGCTGATAGAGAATAATTTTTGTATTTGTAGTAGTAAGTGTAAAAAAATTTATTATGACTTATCCGTTGATTGGTCTTCTCTTTGCAGACATTCTTGCCGGAAACAACAGACATATACGACAAAAAGAATATGCCGCGATTGATATATTGCATTCACGCGCTCAGCACGCATCTGTTCAAATTTGGAAAAGCACCACCGATGCAAGATCTATATGGAAAAGTCAAATTCTCCGATGAAGAAATCGACGCCGTTAGTAAAGAGCTGCAGAAGTACAACATCCAACTGCCCGCCTTCCAAAAGATAGGAGGTCTGTTGACGAACAGTATTGCTACGGACACAGCTGCCCTTCACGCCGCTGTGATTGCAATCAATCAAGCTGTGATAGATACTGACGACAAAAAGATTTTGCACGCACTTCAGAACAAACAGGCTCAACTGAACAATATTAAGCCCGCTTTTATCAAGAAATACACCAAGGCGCTGTCCGAAGCGAAAGCTGCGAAAACAGAGGCTGCACTTAACAAGTCGCTAAATGATAGTTACGTTGCGGATGTGTACGACGAGCTGTTAACACAAGCGGAGATACAAGGACACATAAATTACGTGAATTCTCTGTGTGCGCTCGAAGTCATAGTCTCGTCCGTGAAGAACAATAACGCCGAGTTAACATCTGCTTTACGAGCGTTGGCGTTGTCTTTCAAGAATGTGATTTCTGAGAACATTGAGGATTATAAGAAACAGTTGATATTGGTGTTGGACAAAGTCGAGTGGGACGTGTGTCCGTACGAGAATATTCAATATTGGATAGACACGTTTCAAAGCGCGATCGACAAAGGAAATCAAATCGCTAAAGAACGTCGCAAACGAGAGAAAGCTGTAAGATACTTGAACATGGCTCTGGAATCCGCGGATCAAACGAAATTCCGCGAGATCTTGGAAAGTCCGGACTTAGAAGTTTCTCATTTGGTCGATAAATTCGCAATCCCGTTGTACTACCAAGAGATGAAGACAGATCGTACGGAATCTATGATCAACATCACCTATGACGACATATTAGTCAGTGTGCACGTGTTATCTACTATTGCCGCTATCACCAAGGCGGTGGACACGAAGAATCCAGATTTCGTATACGAGAAATTGTCGAATCCTGACGCGCGTTTGATCGGACTGGACGAATTCAATAAAGTGAAGTACACTCAGGCTCTGTCGAAAATTCGGCAAGCAAAGCTAGAAACATCCGAGGAATGTTCTTTACTGACTTACAGCGATATTCAAGAATGCATTGATTTGGTAAATACACAGTGTGAAGAGGGTTTCGAAGTTATAGAGATTTTGCAACAGATAAATCGAGCTGTGGCGGCCGACAATCTTGAGAGTATGACAACAGTCTTGAAACTGATAAGCGAGAAGTTCGATATATCGACATATCCGCAGGATGCGTCGCTTTATTTGGAATTATTCAAGAAACGATTAATCGAGAAAAAATCCGACGAAGCCGAGCTATGGCTGGATGACGTTGAGAGCATAGCGAGAACAGTCAAGTCGGAAGTGGAGCAAATCGAAAAAATAAGTAAGTTTCTGCGCGACATCAACACGCACGTGGTGAACAATGACATGACAGAGGCTCTCGATTGTCTCAAAACAATCGGTATATTCGGAAATTTTAACAAATTGTCTGAACAATTCCAAAAGAGATGTTTTCTGGGATTGCAACAATTGCAGAAACACAAATGTAAACTGTTCGATTATCCGTACATTTTGTACACGACCAACGAGGGAAACAAGATCTCCATCGATTTGAAGAATAGCCGATATACGCGAGATCATCTGAAAAATTTGGAAAATACTTACTACCTTACTACGGACGATATAAACGAAACGATTAAATCTATTATAGCGGAAAAGTGCGAGAGAGATTGTACGACGTTCGACGAAAAGTTGCTGATTAGACTTCAAGCTCGTGTCAGAGGATTTTTGTTGCGCAACAGGATCGCTAAGAGACGCGCTTATTTCCGCGAAAATCTGAAGAAAATCGTCGCGATACAAGCATGGTGGAGAGGCGTCAGACAACGTAGACGATATTTGAGAGAGAAAGAAAGACGGTGTGTACAAGCACGCGAGAATAATAAATTGTCGAACGTAAAAGCGAACGACAAGAATGACAAATTAAGTTATTACAAGAATCAAGAGGAGAAGATAATCAAGATACAAGCTTTATGGCGTGGAAGAGCATCGAGAAAGGCTTTCCAGTCGCTACTGTATTCGAAGAAACCGTCTTTTCCCATTGTCAGATATTTTTCGACGGTGTTGGGTTTCAGCGCGGAGGATTACGACAAGGATTTGGAGTTGCAAAAATTAAAGTACGAAGTCGTTCAATGCATAAGGCACAATCAAAATCTGTCCGAGCAATTGAACAGCATGTTCATAAAAATAGGACTGTTAATCCAAAACAGAATAGCGTTGCAGGATGTAGTAGCGCACAGCAAAAACTTGGACAATCTCGCCAACGAGAAGAACAAAGAGCAAAACACTTTGAGCATGACCGGAACAGCGCAGAAAGGTCTCAAGTCGTTGACGAAAGAGGGTCGTAAAATGTTGGAAGGTTACCAGCATTTGTTTTACGCGTTGCAGACAAATCCGCAATACTTGTCCAAGCTGTTATATTTACCGCCTACCAATAAGACGAATAAATTATTCCTGAAAAACATCATTCTGACGCTGTTCAATTTCGGATCGAACACGCGGGAAGACTATCTGCTACTGAAGCTCTTCGGTTGCGCTCTGAGAGAAGAGATCAAGTGCAACTGTCGTCAGCCGTCTGATGTACTGACAGGCAAACCGTTGGTACGCGAAATGGTCGTCAATTACGCGAAGCAGTACAACGGTCAGGCGGCGTTGAAGCAAATCATAGGTCCGTTGATCGAAAAGGTTCTAGAGAACGAAGATCTATGCATGGAGACGAATCCGGTGGACATATACAAACTTTGGCGGAATCAGATGGAGTCGGAGTCCGGACGATCCGTGGACATGCCCCAGACGGTATCTCAAGAACAAGCGTTGAGATACGCACCGGTGCAAGAATCTCTCAAGAGAGCGATCACTCAGCTGAAGAGACTCTCCCTCGAGTTTCTGGACAGAATAACGCAATCGCGCGATCTGATTCCTTACGGAATGCTGTACGTCTCGAAAGTCCTGTACAGTTCAATGATGGAAAAATTCCCGCACGCTCCCGAGAAGGATATCTTGAAGGCTGTCGGTAATTTGATCTATTATCACTTTATTAACGCCGCGATCGTGGCGCCCGACACCTTCGACATCGTCACATTGCCGGTCGACAGATCGTTGTCCTCCTGCCAGAGAAAAAATCTGGCTAGTATAGCGAAGGTGCTGCAATTCTCCACTTCGAAGAAAGGCTTCGGCGAGGAGGCACCGCACTTGGAGTGCCTGAATCAGTTCATAATCTCCTGTCACGAGAAGTTCAAAGATTTCTTTCGGTACTGTTGTCAAGTCGAGGATCTCGAGGAACACTTCGACATTCACGAGTACACGGAAGCTACCCTCATACAAAGTCCCGAGGTATGCATATCTTTGCAGGAAATATGCGAGATGCATGCTCTGATGCTGACGTATCAAGATCAGATAGCGCCGGATCCGTCCGATCCTTTGCATGACCTTCTCGATGATCTGGGTCCAGCGCCGACGGTTGCGTCGCTACTTGGAGTGTCTGACGCGACGTATCAAGCAAACTTGGCCCGATACAGCAAGCAGGAAGTGTGCTTGGTACTAAGCAGCAAATTCCAAGTACCACGAAACGAGGACGCGAATCTGAACAATCTTTTCGTCAAAGCGAAAGAGTTGCTCGTCTCAGTAATACCCTTCCTAAAGAAGCCCACACTCGAGGAATCATTGGAGACCACCTCTTCGCCGATGTGCGTCAAGCTGTTTGACTATTCGTCCGTATCGCCAACTGTTCGCGAGAGCTCGTCTATAAACGACTGCAAGATGCAATTACGGGCATATCTGAACAAACTCGAGCTCGAAGGATGGGTCAGCCGTGCGGATGGTTATCAAACGATCGTGACCGCGATAGCGAGGGACATTTGCAACAAGAACAAATACCGTGTCGCGAGAGATAAGGAGTTGCAGACTCTACGCGCTACTAAGGAACGACTGAGCGAGAAGACCAGATACTACCAGGAGCAAGTCGAATTCTACAACGAGTACATAAATCGTTGCCTTCACAATCTGCACTCAGGAAAGGGCTCGCTTCGCGCGATGCAGACGATGCAGAAGGACGCGTACAAGCTGTGCAAACTGCGATCGAAAATGACGGTGAAATATTCCGCCTGGAAGTTGCAGGAGAAGGGCGTTCTAATGGAGATCGATCAAACGCTGAGTCCGACAGAAATGAAGAACGTCATCTTCGAGATAAGCCCGACCGAGCACAGCGGTGTTTTTTCAGTGCGTTGCAAGTTCATGGGCGTCGAGATGGAGAAACTCGACATCAGCATACAAGAACTGCTCGAGCTGCAGTACGAGGGCAGATCCTGCATGGATATGTTCGGCAGAGCGAAAGTCAACGTGAATCTACTCTTGTATTTATTGAATCGAAAGTTTTACGGTAAAAAGAACTGAACATGCAAGACCGACAAGATTATTCTCTCTGTTTTTCTGTTACAAATTGAGTAATTGATTTACGCGTGTTATATGTGCAATTAACAACTTTCTCGACGCAACGTGTGTTCAGAACAATCAGCTGCTATTTTATCACTGCGACAATTAACGATTCTTTTGTGTGTATGTATCTCGAGAGTAGTTTTTGTTTTTTAACTTGCCAGTAGATTTTTGTTTTTGTTTTAAGACGCAAAACTATATATTTCCCAGGGGAAGACCGAAGTTCGATAATAAGTCAATCTATTTAACAGCAATTTGTCTAGTCTAAGATATATGACATGTGTTTTGTAAATAATTTCTATTCTCGGTGAACATTTTTAATAATATTCAATGATGTTACAACTATCGCTTGACACTTTGTATATAAACAATGTACGAATAATTAACGAATCTATGTAAACTTAGTGAACATGTTTATTAAGATATTAAAGCGTGGACTTGGTACACAAAAATATATAATGTTTACGAAATACTTTACGAATATATAATACTATTTTAAATATATAATATTATACTTAACAAATACACTCTTTGAATGACATTTGTAATATACAATTTTAACAATATCGATAAGAAAATGAGATTATTTTAATAAATGCCTTTTTTTAAATTAGATTGTCTGTTTTCTGTCCTTCCTAGAGATACTCTGACATCAAATTGTTAATATAAAATGTTTGTAATGATTATTATATATTGATTAATATATCTCTTACCTAAATGTATAAATTAATTTTGCAATAAGTACAAATTTTCCTTGAGAAACGACAGAAAGGATGTGAATGAACATCTTTTAATTTTAGGCTGAATAGTTTCCTACGCAACACTTTTAATAACATTTACATTTTTATAACTTTTGAAATTTTGTTATCCTAATTTTGTAGTAAAAGGTCCTTGTATGCAAAATTTCATTCATTTAATATGAAAGATATAACCATTTTTTGCTGAAGATTTAAGCGAAAAAGTTAATAAAATTTAAATGTTTATAACTTTTGGAATGTTGTTATTTTAATTTTAAAGTGAAAGCTCTAAGGTCTTTGAATAAATGTGTTACCAGGATCACAGAAAGTGACAAGAGCTTTGCTATTAGGAGGTGTAGGAAAGCAAGTAGGTAAACTGACTCAGTCGATAACGTCGCCGTATTAGGAATGGTATAAGTTAAAGTACGTGGCACTAAATGTCTACTTCTATCGGTAAATTCCGGCGGAAAAATTTAACCTTCTTACCAGGATCGCAGAAAGTGACAAGAGCTCTGCTATTAGGAGCAGTAGGAAAGTAAGTAGGTGAACTGACTCGGTCGATAACGTATTAGAAGACTATAAGTTAAAGTAAGTGGCGTTATTACAGAGGTAAAATTCTTGAAAGTGGTTTGAGCTTTCGCTAAAAATAATTTTATTTAGCAAAAATGCAAACCGAAAAATGGAAATATAAGCTAGTTCAGATTGAGCGCTCTCAGGGATGTTCCTGGTAGTAACCGTTGATCTCTCTCGCCGATGTAGGAAGAAGTTATCTGTTTGAACAGATGTACAATGTGAGATTGATATTTTATACGTGATCTCTTGTAAAATAGAATCTTTTTAGTTGAGTATTTTTGTGGTTTTTGCATGTGATTTAAAATTTCAACGGATTCGAGTGGAACTTTAGGAATTACGATTGATAGATAACCTTGTTGTTGCTGCTTCGTTACTCCAAATACCTAGTAATATCAAAATATGTACGTATTTTTCTCCGGCAATGATATACGATTTCAACGAATATCTGGTGTACGTTAACTAATAAATTCCTCTTTTTCAGAATACAATCATTTTTTGTGAAAGTGATTAGTGTGAAGTGTGTGATTTATAACATAATGTGTATAAATTTGATATGAAGGTGTATGAATTAGAAACGTTTAATAATATGGCTAGTGCTACGGTTGCAAGTACTACTTGTACGAAAAATGGAGATATTACGGAGACAGATAAACAGCTGAAGGAAAGAGCTGAAAGAAATCGTCAGAAAGCTCTTCTGTTAAAAAAGTCCAAAGTTGTAACTCACCCATATAAGAGGTATGTAAATAAAATACATATTGTGTATGTAAATAAAAATTATGAACATTTAATAACACAAAATAGAAATATTATTTGTTTTCAATACTTGTGAATGGTGTTTTGTGAAAATCATTTTTTATCAGAGAAAATGGCGACTCCACAAGTGGTAGATCTCTGAAAGTTCAAGGTCAGCGTGTTATTGACAGTGGCGGTGGATTTTTGATAGAAGAAGATGATGAATTGGAACGAGAAATGGTATATCATTTTAGAAAATAATATAATTTTCACATTATTTAGAATAATGGATAAATATATTTCATTAGTTGAGGATTGCAACGGAACCTGAACCTACTATTGGTAAATTTAATGAGTGTGAGGAGTGTCAACAAAAATTCAGTGATTCATATCTTTTGCAAACATTTGATCTGTCTGTCTGTGATAAGTGCAGGTGCGATATAACACAACTTGTAACAAATATACAAAGCTTTATATGTAACGATATATATGTGTGCTTCTCTTTGCATCTTAGTATGAAAAATTAATATTATACCATGTTTTAGAGATAAGGAAGGAAAACATTCTTTGATCACCAAAACAGAAGCTAAACAAGAGTATTTATTGAAGGATTGCGATCTTGATAAACGAGAGCCTGCATTAAAATATATCGTACGAAAGAATCCTCACAATGCGAATTGGGGTGAGATGAAATTGTACTTACATTTGCAGATAGAGCAAAGAGCTCTAGAAATCTGGGGTTCGGAAGAGAATTTGCTGAAAGAGAAAGAGATGCGCGATCTAAAGCGAGAAGGAGCTAAGATAAAAAAATTTAACAAGAAGGTATATCTTTTTCTTAACTAGTTATTATAAGATAATTTTATTTATAAAAATAAATTTACATAAAAACAACTTTATGGTTTTTGATACAATATGAAGATCAAGCAGCTGCGAATGCAAGTAAGAAGTTCGCTGTATGATAAAACAACAAAGGCTTCTCATGTTCATGAATTTGCCGAGGACACATACAACGAAGAGGATGATACGTATACCCATACTTGTGTAACATGTGGTTATGAAGAAACATACGAAAAGATGTAACATTTAAATAATATTTGCATGCGTGGCACAAATTTATGAATTGAGGATATTTTATATAAAAACTCGAATATGATAAGTGTCTCAAAAATTTACAAACTTATTAAAAAATTGTTTACAATCTCATTTTGGATCTGATATTTTATACTCTGATGATCATGAATATTTATCTAATACCTATCTAATCTATGAATGTTTTTTAATTCACAAAAAAAAACAGTAATGCAACTAATGTATATATGTACAATAATTTGTTAGTTTGAATAAAATAATTCAAATCAAAGAATGAATTTGATGTTTATTAATTAAAATGCATGTTTTTTTGTTCCTTAAATAATTCTCTAAGACAACATAGAAATATAATTAAAATAATAAATTCTAAACGGTCTTATTGTTATTTAAATCAGAATGTTGTTAGCGAAGGCTCAAACCACTTTCTAAACCTCTTCTTATATTATACATTTCTGTTCGCTGGAATTTACCGATAGACGCAGACATTTAGTGCCACTTACTTTAATTTATACCTTTCCTAATACGGTGACATTATCGACTGAGTCAGTTTACCTACTTGCTTTCCTACACCTCCTAATAGCAAAGCTCTTGTCACTTTCTGTGATCCTGGTAACACATTT
>QVNW01000680.1:0-46292 GCA_014825475.1 Pseudomyrmex flavicornis | reverse complement strand
TAAGAAGATTCTCGGTCCAGATATATAAGATATATAAGATATATGTGTATGATTTAAATAATCATGAAACTATCTATGATGAAACGACGAAATAAATTTTTTGCAAAAAAATAAAAGACTTTATTATTAGTACAACTATTGAGTCCAGTTATCTGTAATATATTATTTAAAAGTATCACTTTTTTCATGCTATTCAATGTAAACATTGATTACGAGAAAATTATTTTATGTTTAAAAAAGAATGTTACACATGTTACTAAAAAGCTTTAATACATTATTTATTGACTAAATGTTTTGTCAAATACTGATATCAAATACTGATTAGCTGTTACTGCGTATTCAAGGTTTGATGTACGTTCAAAAATTCTATTTTGGTAATCGAAAACTATAATACACGTCACGTGAAATATAGCATTCTAATAACCAAGATAGGATTTTGGAACATACCTTTGTACCATAGAGAGATTGTTTGATAGTGACAGCCCACACTAGGAGTTATCTTGTAGGTAAAAGTGTTTGTTACTTTTCTTTATCGTAATTTGTTAGCTTTTTTGTAAAACATGCGATAAAAAGGAACACGTTGAACGTCTGTGGAAGTTTCATACATTGATGCATTGGCATAAAAAAAAAAAAAAACTTACGAATTTAACTACAAATAATCTTTAATATAAAAATAAAAAAACGAGTAGTGAGTTTGTTTTTAAAGAAGAAGAAACATATGTGTCAGAATATTGAAAAATCTACCAAATAAAATGATTTAAATAATTTTCCAGTTCTGACCAAACCGGAATTGCGATAAATTTCTATCTATCCTGCGATACACATTCGAATAATCAATATAAATTATGTCCGACGGAAAAATATTTCCTATAAATAATAATTTGTCGTATAAATTGTTACGCAGTTCGTAAAAATCTTAATATTTTTAAAAATACGTAAAAAAAAAAAAAAAAAAAAAAACAGAATTGTCTACTGATATTCTCAGACGAACATTTTAAATAAAAGACTAAATCAGAATAAATTTAAAATAATGTGAAAACACACAGATACGAAACAAAAATTTGACGATGTAAAAAGAAAATAATTTAAAGTCTTTATACAATAATAATGTCTTAAAAATGTAAATAACAGAAATATTATTATACCGTATTGCAAAATATGTTATGTGTTTGGATGTAGTTACAATATTTAATTGTTCTTTAAGTTTCGGCAATCTAAAGTCGATTCACACTTTCTCGTATATTGTTGTGCAAAATAACAAGAAATATTTTTATTATTTTGCTTCTGGTAAAGTGGATATACGTGAAATTATTTATATTAAACTTACATGTATATAATCTGTACGAAACTAAAGAATATCGATAATCGCTAAATTTCGCTTTAAAGCCAACTTATTTTTTATGTAAATTTAAAGAGACACGAATATAAATCATATATAACTGAATACAGTATATAACATAAAGAGAAACAAGAGTAATAACATGATAGATTATTTAAAAAAAAACAGATAAATTGATCGTTGAAAGAAATTGTAATAGATGCAACTATCGAATATTCCAAGGTTTCTTTGAAAGGTATAAACGTCATAAGATTCACACAAGTTTAAAACAGCATATGTTTCGTTATTTTACGTTTTAAAAAATATTTAAACACTTATAATAAATATGTTTTCTGATTATGTTCCTTATTTGTTGTACGAATTTTCTATAAAGATATTTGTGAAAGAGACCGATTTCCACCAATCAAATGCTGGCATATATATGATACAAATATATCAGCAACGTTTTATGCAGAACTTAAAATTAATAAATTTATTTTCTTCTAGAAAATTAGACAATTCTTATTCATCTATTAGTCATATATTATTGAAAACAATTTTCACATTTGATATTTACAAATAATTTGTTTTCTTATAAGTATCTGTAATAATAAGAACGTTTATTTTTGTTACAGATTGTACTAGAAGGTATATGTTTCAGGGCTTTGTTAGTGATGGAAAATCAGTACGAATAGCACGTAGATTTTTAATTTTGCTAATTGTGAAAAACATCGAGCACATAATTTTCAATATTTTCCGCAGTTTTGATTCAAAAGAAGAAAAATTGTTTAAACTGCTTTTTTCACGCAGTTTAAACACTCTTGTTTGTAATCGATTCGAGACGTGCTTATCGACAGTAAAGTCGATATAGCACGGATTCAAACCGAAAGACGTCTAAAAGAGGATATATAACCCAGACAACACGTATCTAAAAGATGACTTCAAAACACTTGGCTTTTCTGTGCTATCTGCACGGGCTGTAAGAGTTACATTTGTATTATCTACGCCTGAAAGTGGACATTTATCTCGAATCGTAGTTTCTACATCCACATTTTGATGTAGAATATATGACGCTGAAGCCGACCGAGAGTGTTGTAAGAAATTACTATAGGATGGTTGCTCTCAGACTTCTCTCTGACATAAACATTAGAATGACAGGTAAATTGGTGAACTGGCATATGGATTATGGATTGCTCTCTCATGTCCACTGAGCATGTCCATTATAACATTGTAGAATGACAGGTCGTCAACGGGATCAATCTCTATTCCTCTTACATTAGTTTTTCAATTATTAAGAGCCATGGAGGAAAAAAGCAAACCAATTGTGGTATTTCATCCAATTATCTCCTCCATACAGAAAATTGCTCTTTACGAGACGAAATCCGTAAGTTTTTTTTTTTTTTTTTTTTTTTTTTAATTGAAAGTGCTTTTGAATCAGTTTTTACATTTGTGCACTTTGCAGCGATTTTATTTAATGGGATCAAACAATACACTGACACGTTTTCGAGTTTTGAAAATTGACAGAATGGAACCGAGAGAATTGGTCGTAGTGGATGACAAAAGGGAATACACTCAGGAGGAAATTAAAGATTTGGTCAATATGATAGATATGGGCAACAGGACACGAGCAGGACAGCGCAATAACGTGGGTGGTGTTGCTCGTGTCGTATCTGCTTTTGGAATTGTTGGTAAGATCATCAAGCCACATGTTTCTCTTTACTGCATATTGTGTGATAAATATATATACTTATTAATAGTTGCACGTATAAGCTTCTGGTATCTATATGAAGTGTGTAACTTTATATAATTTGTAACACATCTGTAATATATAATTAAAATAATTGTCTACTTTATGGCACTTTATATTTCTATCAACAAAAAGATTGAAGCTTAGGCTCCTCAGTTTTTTCATGCTTCCTTACTCATGGTATGATACTTTATCTCTATCATATATGCCACTACTTGGTCATAGTAATACTAATATTATTCATATACTATATCACATTAGTAATTAAAAAACATCTTATATATTGGACTCATCGTCAATTGCATTATGCAAGACTTAGCTTGTTTATTTGCTTGCTAATAAAGGCAAAAGTAGTAAAGAACCTGCACATAATTCGGGTGTATCAGAGGAGCCTGAGCAGCAAGAATCACAAAAGCCACTGCATAAACCGACACAAACTAAATTCACCTGGAAGAACATGTGGCAAAGAGATACTTTTCCCAGACTAGTGCCGGCTTTTGCTCTTCTTGGTAAGGCATCATGAGCTTTTCTTATTGGCAAAGTCGCAAATAGATGTATATATAATTGTCTAACAGAATAACTTTGTTGCACAAAGAGAAAAATTTAGCTTTTGATTATAGCAATATATGTATGTATATATATATATATTGCTCATTAATGTAAATTTGTTAAGAGCATGCAAAATAATGGATAAAATTAGATTCACTAACATCACAAACAAAATACAGAGTTATTCAGTTAATTTGTTGATATTTAATAGATAGCAATTATACAATTAGAAAAAAATAGGCATTAAATAGTTTATAATTAACAGAGAATTAATATTTGCAATCAGACATCATGATATGTGGTATGTACATAATTTTTCTTCACGCATGGGTGTGATATTTATTCATGTATTTATAATACAATTAAGCTAAATGCATGATTGTATATCACATTATATAATAAATTACAATTAATAATAAATAGCGAACATGGCACACACAAGCAACATTCTCTATTTCATTTTATTCTACGTACAATAAATTTTTTAAGCGGTTTATAAAAATTTATTTTATAAATAGTTCTATATGAGATCTTAAAAGAAAATGTCTGATACTAGGTTTTATACGTTTTTTGGAAGGATATTACATAATCCTTGTAACAAAACGTCGCCGAGTTGCAGTTATCGGTCATCATACAATATACAAAATAGAAGACACATCAATGATATACATACCAAATGACATGATACGAATCTTTCATCCTGATGAACAGAGATATGTGAAGATGTTCCAGAGTATTGACCTCAAGAGCAACTTTTACTTCAGTTACTCATATAACATGTCACACACTTTCCAAAGTAACATGGCACCACCGATGAATATTAAGTCTGACATTCCTATCGATGTACCCGTAAAAATGGGATCTGACGATGCAGACGATTCGGAGGAGTTTTTCAACATGTGGGCATTTAGGAAAGATTGGCAGACCGAATGGTAACCGGAAAATGGCTTTGACATCATGTTCTCACACGTCTCAAGAAAGATGGTTGAACATTTTATTTAAGTAGAATATTTGCAGTGAAAGCGAGAAATATGTGGATTACGGTATACGAAGCAATCCAAATCGTCGCTTCGTGTGGAATTCCTACCTCCTGAAGCCAGTGGAAAAAGATCTACATCCCGACTGGATATTGTATATAATACATGGTTTCATTGGTCAGTCAAACGTGAGCATTTTTGGAAGAAGTATGTACGTTACCATTATTGCCAGAAGAAGTAACAAGTATGCGGGCACTCGTTTTCTAAAACGTGGTGCAAATTTTGATGTAAGTGTGCACATGCGTATGTTTATCTCAATCAAGTATTATTATGTAAATTAATGAAAACGTTTGTGAATTTAGGGAGACGTCGCGAATGAAGTAGAAACGGAGCAAATAGTTCACGACTCTGGCGTGAGCTCTTTGAGCAGAGGACGTTTCAGCTCATTCGTGCAAATGCGTGGATCAGTACCTGCTCATTGGAGTCAGGATGTTAGTAAAATGGTTCCTAAACCGACTATAACTTGTGACTTCAGGTATAAAAAAAAAAAAAAAAAAAACAAAATTTAATTGTCTTACAATCGACTTTTTAAAAATATTCTTATTACATATTTTGCACAACAAATGATTTAGGAGCACATTTTAATCAACTTTTAAAAAGATACGGGTCGCCGATAATAATATTAAACTTGGTCAAAAAACGAGAGAAAAAGAAACACGAAAGTACATTAAGTGAAGAATTGAGCATGGCTGTGAAATATTTGAATCAGTTTCTACCTCCAGAGCATCATATCCAATATATCAGTTTCGATATGGCACGTATGAGTAAAAGGTAAGTTTGAAATAAAAAGAGAGGAAATGACAATTTAACTAGTTTTGATTTTGATGTTTGTTTTTTTTACAGAAAAGAAGTGAATGTTATGGGACGTTTAGCAAATATCGCTTACAACGCCGTATTGAAGACTGGTATTTATCAGTCACAAAATCCTTATTATAGTCAGAGATATCTGTTTTTGCCACAGAACAGCAACACCAAAAAGCTTCACAAAACAAATTCGAGTTCCACTTTATCGTCGAATTTAAACGACATCAGAAACTCTGTTAATCCAAGCCCAGATGTCGATAGAACAAATGATGCAAGTCAAATCGAAGAAAAAGTGAGAGAATGTTTCGCAAGAAGAGGAACTGTGCAAACTGGAATTATCAGAACAAACTGCGTGGATTGTTTAGATCGAACGAACACGGCTCAGTTTGCAATAGGAAAATGTGCCTTAGGATTTCAATTGTGCGCTTTGGGCGTATTGGAATTTCCCAAACTCGAATTTGATTCCGACTGCGTGCGAATGTTGGAGGAATTGTACGAGGATCACGGGGATACTCTAGCTTTGCAATATGGCGGTTCGCAACTAGTGCACAGAATCAAAACTTATAGGTAAGTGAAGGTGATTACATTTAAACAATAAAAACTAATGTTGGTTGAAAATAATCGTTGCTGTTATAATTTACTTAGGAAAACTGCTCCGTGGACAAGTCAGGGTAACGACATTATGCAAACTTTGAGCAGATATTACAGCAACACATTTAGTGATCAAGAGAAGCAGCACACGATTAATTTGTTTTTGGGTAAATAAATTGTATGCGTAGCTCGATTTTCGCAAACACTTCACACATTTCTAATTCAGTCGCTATGTATGTATCTTAGGATTGTTCATACCTGAGGAAGGAAAGCCTCCAATATGGGAACTCGTAACGGATTATTATCTGCATCACGCACCGGCTTGTCTCTACACGCGAAAAACAAAATTTTTGACGCAGTGGTGGGATACGAATGTAATGAAGTGTCTTCCTTACGCATTGAACGAAGTAACTAAATCCTGTTCAGAAATGATACAAATGCAAAATTCAACGGAAGAAATGATCGACGTCTATTACGATTATCATAGGTAGTGTGTCATTTGCTTCACAACAATCTTGCTTATTTTTCTATTATGTCATAAATTTATGTAACAATTTCACGATTACATCCCGTATAAAAATATACTTTTAGACCATACGAACAGTCTTTGCTGTCCGAGGTGTACGCGTACAAAATAAGCCATTCCGTCAGAGATTTTATGCCGCATTTCACCACCTGCTACAGTCCGTTTGCTGTTCGCGTGCGACCAGGTAGACGAAGAGAAGAGGCAGGTACTAAAAACTTGAATATGAAAAATCCATCTATGACCGGTCAGAGCAGTACGAGCAGCACAACGAGCAGTGCAAGGTTTAAAACAAATCGATCGATTTTTTATTACTTTTTTTTTTTATTTAATTACGACTGTAGAGCATTGGTATTATTGAATTTTTATAGTTCAAGCGAGGATTCGAGTTCGGACGAAGACGAAAGTCATCAACAAATGGACGATTCTCAATTAATTACTTCCAAGGATAGTTCAGAACTGATGCCATTTGAGTCATTATTTCCATCTATGAAAGAAGTATATGGCACGCAACCGGAATATCCAAAACGAAACGACATTATTTTGTACAAAAGGTAATGAAAACACAAACATTCTCTTGCAAGTACACAAAAGAAACACGTCTCAACAATTTTTTTTTTCAGATTCGTTCTAATAGGACGTAACGCGACATATCCCACTGATCATACAAAATTGCGTTCGAAGTTAATGCAGCAAGCGTCGTTTCCCGAATCTACAACCGCTTTTATCACACTACCTTCTGTCAAAAACGAAAGCATAAGCATATATGAACAATATGTTAAAAGAGCCACAGTATGTAAACATATATATATATATATATGTTAAGTATAACAAGAAAACGTAAGTATAAATTTTATGAACAAATATATGTATTTTTACAGGCAGGAGGTTCAACACCAAATGATATGGACATATATAAAACTTATGCCAATCAGTATAAAGCGCTAATGGGAAAAATATGTTCTGCATAAAAGTATCCCATGTATCATATTGCACATATATATATATATATATATATATACATATATATATTTACTAGATATATAAATTTTTGTACATATGTATTATATCAATAAGCTATTATATAACCCAGCTGTGGCTTGATTTTAAGTTTTATTGAGAATTATAAATAATTCTATCTTATGAGAGAGAATTCCATCTTATAAAAAAAAATAAAATGCAAATTGTCAGTTTACCAGTTAGAATTTATTTGAAGCCAAATATAAGATGTATATTTCCATTTCCGTAGCAAAGAAATGGATGAATAATGTAATTATAATCTACTTCAACTTCTTCTTGGGTCGGATGTTGTTTGTGTGACCGCACTTCTTCTTACGGCAATTGGTTGCTCTGGGGTGAAGACGAGCGTAGCACTTGCGACAGATCATTTTGTCACAGTTGTACTTTTGTGCGAGAATACGCAGAGTGGGCTCAATTACACCTCCTCTGAGACGGAGCACCAGATGGAGTGTAGATTCTAAAAAAATTATTAGACGTTTCAATACATATATTTCTCACTTTTACATCCAGTTCTATTAACACTTTGCTTATAGAACACAAAGAATCATATTTCATGCGGAGCAAGTCCTACAGTTAATATGTATATACCCTTCTGGATATTATAGTCCGAGAGAGTACGTCCATCCTCCAGCTGCTTGCCGGCGAAGATGAGACGCTGCTGATCTGGCGGGATTCCCTCCTTGTCTTGAATCTTGGCCTTCACATTTTCAATAGTGTCGGAGGCTTCGACCTCAAGGGTAATGGTCTTACCCGTGAGAGTTTTCACGAATATCTGCATGGTGTTTCACCTAAATCGCAAACGAAAAATATTCTGTCACGAATTTATCGGACAATTACAATCAATTGTACAAAATCGTTCGATAATCACGAATTTATCTGACAATGTTGCGAAACATAACCGGGACTTTGTTTTTTTTTTTTTTTTTTTGCGTTTGCAACTTGTTGCTGTTCGCGGGACAATGTGATACGGGAAAGAAATCCGTGGAAAACAAATACTAAAATTTGGACGGCCGAAATATTTCAATATTGACAGCGCAAAATCATCGGTGAGCGTTAGCAACATATCGGATTGCATTTGTTTCTCACGTTTCTTTTGTTTACGGACTGTCTCAATGTTTGTACAAAGTCGGAGCGACAGAAGTTAACGCGGGAATTTAAAACGAGATTTGCCGCAGCAAAGTGAAAATGTTAAAATGAATGAAAAGAATCACTTATTATTACAATGTGCTCTTACTTGGTCCGACAACGTGCCACCACGAAAACCCAACCTAAAAAGACTATGGCCGTGCTTTCACTTCCGCCAGAAGTGCATTTCGCGCGACATCTTGCGATGCGTTTCAGAAACCAGCGGCACGTTACTTGAAAACTCTTTCACACTTGTATTTTTCAAATATAAAACACATTATATAAATTAGAGACATTTAGAATTAACAAAAGATAAAAATAATAAAGTATATATAAAAAATACTATGTTAGAGAAGAAAAATAAATAAATAACAGCGATAAGAATATCGATATTGCGTGACGAGTTATCGATTTCGATATTGCGATAATCGAAACGGAACGCTCGCTGCCATGTTCATCGCTGCCACAGTTCGCGCTCAAACCGCGACCGCTCTCGGACCGCTTTGTGTTTTTCGTGCAAATTAGCGTATAAAAGTAAACTCCATCCGCTCGAAAAACTATCGTGAGCGTGTCGTAAAGTATCGGGCGTACGTCGTAACATACGAAACAATCGCCGTACAATCGTTATTACGTGCGAATATCGCGATTCGCTTCTCGACGTGTTCGCGGAAGCCGAGTACGCTTTTTGCACGTCGGTACAAATGATCTCTTCGCACTTCATCGATTAAGTGTATACAAAATTCAGGTAAAAATCGTTTATTTAAGAAGAGAGAGAGAGAGAGAGAGAGAGAGAGAGAGAGATGGAGGAAAGAAAGAAAACGGGAGATAGTATATATAGTATGTATGTTATAATTTATAGTGTGTATGATTTTTTAAATATTTATAATTTTACACGAGCGCAGAGGCGCACAAATGAAGTAAAGTATGCATTTGTGCATTAGTGTGTCACGTTTCTCGGAGAAGATGGCGGTTCCGCGCCTCAGACCCGAGCGATATGCAAATTTTAGTAGTAACCCTTAAACTTTACGCCCTGACCTAGATGCTCACCTGTCTGGGGAGCAGGAAGATGTCTCGCGATTATACGCGATTTACCATGTCGCCAAAGTTCTTGTTGCAAAGTCGAAGCTCCGCGTTGCACGCGGTCGTGCCAAAAAAAGACGGGACAGATCAGTGTTAGTGTCGAAGTAGATCGTTGCTAAATTACGGCTCATATTTTTCCACGTTTAATTATACAAAAAAAGATAAATTAGAATTAATTAGATTTTTTTTTTAATACGCGACAATTTTACAGTTTTAGAAATAGAAAAAAAAAAAAAAGAAAAATGAAAGAACTAAAAATAAAAAGAACCTGACTCTTATTTATTGTTGGATTTTCTAAATGTTAGTTTATTTAATTCGGCGAAAAGAAATGTTATTCGTCAAACTGAGAAATATCAATAAAAAAAAATAACAACAACACACGGAAAAAAAAGAATTCAGAGAACGATTCGAGCTAAAACTTTGATATCACATTGTAGATGTAATATTTATTGTAGATGTTCCATACATATACATATATACACACACACACACACACACGTATGTCGGAATAAATTCTCCCTTCAGCTCCTCTTTTTTAATTCGCCTTGTTTCACGGCGCGGCTATTTCTTCCGCTCTTCTCTTTCTTCGACGCTCGTGTGCGCGCCCACGTCCGCGTCGGATGTATTCCATAAACTGGAATGAGTTTCGCGATACTCCGAGGAGAAGAAGTAGGATCTTTACGACCCTGCTATGTCTCCTTGAGCGTTTCGTTGGAAATCGCTACCGTCCTTATATCACTGCGCGTTTCACGCCAGGGAATAGATAAGAGAAAAAGTAGCGCGAGCGGGAGAAACGGGCGAAAATGCGAAAAATGCTCTATAAATTTTCGCGGTACAATGGAAGACCGTGAAAACGTTGACGGCCGACAATCAATCGCACCGCAGTTACGCGCGAACCGCGATACAAAACTACACACTTGTTGTCGCTCGTAAAACTCGCGCGCTTCTTTCACTTTTTACCGTTGACCAAAATTATAATATACCGGTGCGCGTTGTGCATATTATATCGCTCTCGATTATTAACTCGACTCTCTTCCTCTTCCATTTTCCAGGCAAAGTGCAAGTGCGGCCGCCGATCTATTAATTGAAGCGGCCGAAACCGGCGCCCGCGCCGAAATCAAATTACCCGTCCCGCGGGTGGTGTGTCTACAAAGTATACGATAACCGGATTTCCCTTCATTGAGATGGACTGGATGCGATTGCGAGGAACGAGCAGATTGTAATCCGATGGATATATCAGTCCGCGTCCGCAACGTTATCGAGAGGAGGAATCGATGGAGAGTATAAAAATTCCGCTTCTTTCCGGGAGAAGAGATCATCGTCGGTGAGTGTTCACAATTCCACAAAGGAAAGGATGGAGAATATTTTCTTTTCGCGACTAAACGCGAAGGGACCGTGTATTCAATCTCTCGTCTCCGTATTTATCATTTATCGAGCGAATATATATCGAGCGCGATTTTGGTTCTTGCGCGTCAATCACAAAAAATAATATTTGCCGTAAAATAATATTGTTGCAAAACCGAACCAAAGAATGAACGAATAATAAGAAAATTCTTATTCCTGACGTTATCTTATTAATTAATTCGCAAGTTACGCAACACGGCAATATCACATCGAGATCTCGTCGTGAAATCAGCGAGCACTCAGAGAAACGGAGAGTGTATTTATGCGGCGAGTTATCTAGCCGTGTAATGAAATCCGCAGCTTCTTACTGGCGTATGCAAACCCGGCGCGGGCCCGCCGCCGTGCTCGTTGTGTAAATAAGCCATGCTTACCGACGAGATTGCCGTCCAGGCGTACGTATATCACCAATCATTTGCTTAGGCTAATCAACGTGCGCCGCTCTTGTGATGTGGCTTAAATTAGAGGACGACGGGGCCGGAATCGCCGTGGCTTCGGGTTGCATTTGAATTGTGTATGAGTAAGAGAGAGTCCCGGATTAATGGTTAACCCGACACGTGTACCCGGGCACGTTCATTCCGCTATGACCCGGCGATAAACTCTCGAGTAATGCACGATTCACCTAGCGGCGTCTCACATAAATAATCGTTTGCCGTTTAATGGGGAAACGCGCTTGATTGCAATTAACATCGTCGGCGTTAATTTCCCCGCTCTGTGAGACGCTCCGCGAACGCGCGCTATATGTATAAAAGACGTGCGTTTTTTTCAATATCTCACGTTCTTCGTTCGCAACGAAAGCGACGAAACGAATTTGCAAGATCCTTCAAGATCGATAAATATCGGGAAGATCGTTCTGTGAAAATCGAGCGGCCAATAAATCCGCGGGATTGGCAACGCGGATCGAATCGCATTACACCAATAACGTATATACGCGGTTGCCCTTTATTTATGGAACTATCGTGCGAGCTTCCAAGGTAATATTTACTCTTCCCTCTCTCTCTCTCTTTCTCTCTCTCTCTCTCTCTCTCTCTAAAGGAAAGAGGATTTCAGAGCCGCGGACAACAGACGAGCTGTTATTCTCGAGAGAGCCGTCGTCGTGGTGTTGTCGTTCGTTTCCCTCACGTATATCCTTCCGTCGTATTTAGCCAAGGGTGGCTCGCTGCTCGAACGCGTGAAGAACCCTTTTCGCGCGCGCGTAGTGTCAATATAACGCGCGCACGCGACACGGAATTCAATTAAAACATCCGGTTAAAAATAAGAAAAAAACCGAGTAACGGAATTTTTCTCTGTTTATTGTTCATCAAACGTATTTCGAAACGTGTTCCGCGCGTTATATTCGATAAAAGAAACGTGTGCGAGTTTTTCTTTTCTCTTTTTTTTTTTTACGTGCGAGTAAAAGGGGATGCATATCTGTGTTTCGCGCGCGAGAAGTTCTACAAAACTTTACAATCGGTATATACATATATATGTATGTATATAAAAGTATGTACATACAATACGCGAGGTACTCGTAATCTAAAAGGAACCGCATCGCTCTCTAAGGACAGATAAACCGCGCCTTTCGACCTGCTCCGCAGCCTCGCCGTTGCCTTTAACTCTGTATTATCCGGCGAGCGTACGAGGTCGGGGATATGAAAGTTTCATAACCGAGGGCGCCATGCACCTTCCGCCGCTCGCCGCGAAAGGTGGCGCGCGTTATGGGAGTCGCCGCCACTTCCGTTCGTTTTAATAAAATATTTTTATTTGCCGTAAAAATAGACGACCTCGGACGACGCCGGGTCGTCGCTAATACCCATCGCCGCCGCCGTCCGTTCTCGCCTCGGAAAATCTGAAGTCGAGCGGTAAAACGCGCTCTCTCGCGTACTTGCGCAACTTTGCGAGACGAGCGCGTTTCGCCAATTACAAGCAAAAGTTTCTTTTTTTTTTTTCCTTTTTTTTATTGTTTTTTCTTTTTTTCAACGAAACGCAAATTCGCAGAAAGCGAACACGCCGATGTGTTCGAGAGAGACTCGAAGCGCGAGAGATTCGAATCGATCGAGGTTCGTCGATCGGTCGAGGCGCGACGTCAAGGGGCAAATAATTGATTACGCGCGCTTTCGCAACCAGGTCACGATAATACCGGGGAGATGCAATGCCTCGTGAGGTCGGCTCGCTTTAACACCTCTTCCGGTGCCGTGAAAAATCATCAATGATCGCCCGCGCGCGCGTGGGGTCGCAAGCGGAATGACGTCACGCTGCACCCGGACGTGGGGTCGTACGTCACGCACAGTGTGTCGACTCTAATCGCGACCTCGTCGTGTCATCGCCAATCGACGCTCCCCGATCTTATCGGGACGATACACGTCGCTCTTCTCTCGGGCGCGGCATTAGCGTCGCGAGCTCGGGGGGCGGGGGGAGGGGAGTAATACGAAGACAGGTGATCCGCGAGCCGAACTAATAATAATGGAAAAGCCCGTCCGAGTTAGCAAGATCATTAAATTGTGCGCCGAGGCGCTTCGCGAATACACCCGAGCGAAACTGAAGCTTAACTTAACGCGAACTCGTTTCAACTACGGTTAACCTTTCATGACACTTTGACCCCGAATCGCGGTCGCGCGTTTACCTGGTAACAACGCGGCGGCGGCGGCGGCCGGGACCGGCCGTTTTCCGCGGCGAAAGAGAGCCCGGAATTATCGGCGCGCGCTTTGCTCGCGAAGCGAAAATGTTTCTCTCGCCCCAGGCCTCCGCGCTCCCCCCCCTTTTTTTTTTTTTTTTTTTTTTTCGCCTTTTTCTTTGTCCATTTCGCGCGCAACAACCGCTATCGTCCTCGCAGCGGAAAATCGGAAAAGTGCAATTAAAAGTTTTGTCGGGTCGCGACGCGACTCGGGGATTTAATCGCAGTTGTGATCCGCGCCGGTAATTACGGTTCATTGACGAGCGAACGAACGATCGCGCTTTTATCTTGGATTTCCGATCCGGATATCTCGCGCAATCCGCCCCGTTATTCCGCGGTTATTTTTTTTTTCCTCCGATGGAAAAACACTTTAAAGGGAATTAATGTCGACGGGAATTATTTCGACGTTGCCGTCCAAGCCGGATCGGACTGTGTCACGTCGCGTGTCCTTTTCGCTTTGGATCGCGGCGAAGGATGCGAGTTCGCGACCGATCGACGATGTTTTGCATTAACGACGCGTTTACTTTTACGCTCACTCTCGCGGTGTTTATTAAAACGTGCTAACGCGGCGCTATTAATAATAACGACGGCTGCATTCGAGAGCGCTGACTCTCGGGTTTCTCTCGAACAACCGGAAGACCGGGTTTTGTTTTAGAATATCCAGGTACTTAGCCATGTCATGCTTCCTTACATCGAGTTCGTCTTACGAACTCGAGCGGTGTTGTACATAATAATATCGATCTCGGTTAAGAGAGAGAGAGAGGGAGAGAGAAGCACCACTTCTCGCATGTAGGAAATTTCGTAGGGGGGTTTCGAATTTGCGAGGAAGCCGTATACAATCTTGCATTATATTACGCGAGGAGCCCGTACGCCTTGTACCGTATCTATTATCACTAAATCGCATTTAACAAAATTCCGCGCAACTTGTATTACGCGCGCGGGTTTCACTTTCCTTCCGCGGTTTTTGAACTTATCAAATCGTTGACAAACCAAAAAAAAAAAAAAAACCTGCAACAATCTCACCGCGTATTTATGGGTCGCGAAAAAAATCTAAAAATATCTTATTGACACAAATACGCTATTTGCGGTCGGCGAACAGATATTTATGGAACGTGTCGGAGAACCGATACAGATGTGTGTGCCAGCGTTATCGGTTTGCTTGTGAAGTGCACATTTTCGCAGTTCCATCGCGTAAAACAAAAAAAAAAAACAAAAACAAAAACAGAAAGTAAAACAATATACAAAAGCGCTTGCTGCAGCGACTTGTAAAATTAAATCTCTCCGCGTGACATTTAACGCGCTTGGGACTTTTTGCCTCTTTCCTACGACTAGTAGCCGTCTCTCTTTTTCTTTGTCATAATACAGTTCGCGTTTCGTGTCGCGTCGCGAATACCTGGTAGACCGGTGGTGGTTGTTTTTGCAACCATTCTCTCCGCCCCGTTGTCGTTGTTCAAGCAGAGGCACGAAAACGCTATATACGGTACATACGAAACGGCAGATTTTTTTCCCGTGTCCGCGGGGCGAATAAGGGGGAGGTTGGAGCGCATCGTGCACACGCGGAGGGGAAGGGAGAGGAGGGGGGGAAAGCGATATATCGAGTACACATCGGCCGCAAGAGAGGTAAAGGAGAGGGCAGCGTATAGTTTCGCGGTAGGTGCAACCGAGCGCAGGTAGGACACGCAATGCAGTTTTGTGGAAATTGGGTCAGCGAATTTTCGGGTTGGAAAGAAAGAGAGAGAGAGAGAGAGACGAGGAAATCGCGAGAGGTGAAAAGAGACGGGGAATGTGAGAGGAGGCGGAGGGCAGGAGAGAACGATCACGAGGGAGAAAAAGACGCGAGGACTGAAGAAAGGGTTCGCGAGCGAGAAAAGGAAACGGACGCGGCGTGATGCTGGACCCGGGAGGGTCGGGAAGTTGTCGTCGTTGTCGCCGGTGGTGGGGGATGACCGCGAGATACCGTGGACCAGACCGCACGAGAAAGAGAACCGCCGTTGTCTACGGTGAATCGAGGAAAAGAACAGAGAGAGGAAGAGAAAGACGAATAAGGAGACACGGCGGAGGGGAGAGGGAGAGTTAAATGTATGTAAATTAAACGTCCCCCGACTTTATTTAGCGCGGGAGTTTAAAAGCGCGCGAGAAGGTATAACTCGCTCTCTCTTTCTCCCTTCTAGCGCAGAGTTCTGTCGAATAAAGTGGTGCGCGCGAGCACTACCACGCGCGAGAAAGCAGTTTGCATACGCCGTCGTATTCAGCACTTGTTTTTCGAGAGCCGCGACCATAAATCCAGAGAAGTCTTCGTTACCGATGCTCCTTGTATATGAAATTAGGTGGATCGCTGCCGGTCTTTTTCGCCGGCCAAACTGGAAGTTGGAATCCTATACCTACTACTATTTCGCTCGGCGACGCAAGTTAAGTTTCTTGAAAACAGGAAAACGAAAACTCCGCGCGATCGCTCGCGTTGATTTCACATCATCGACGGGATTCAATTTTTCACACACGAGAAACGGTGAAACCTTACGTGTTCCACCACGAAACT
This sequence comes from Pseudomyrmex flavicornis, assembly GCA_014825475.1. Classification (NCBI taxonomy): domain Eukaryota; kingdom Metazoa; phylum Arthropoda; class Insecta; order Hymenoptera; family Formicidae; genus Pseudomyrmex; species Pseudomyrmex flavicornis. The sequence continues at coordinate 29,908 of QVNW01000680.1, read as the reverse complement.
TCTTTTGTGTACGATCGCTTTTCAATCAAACAATAAAGACGCGATCGATGAGATCTCGCAACGTCACAGAGATCGACCCGATGTCTCCCGCATCGAAGTACAATGCTCTCTCTCTCTCTCTCTTTCTCTCCGGGTTCGAGTTCTTCGCCTCATTAACGCCGACGAAAGGACGGCCGTCACGTTCTGTAATTAACGTTTCCAAGTGCGCGAATGGGAGAGCTTGGTGCGCGACCGGTTCGGCGCGAATGGAGCCTGCCCCGGTCTTCCTTTGATTTCCGAAACCAGACCGGAAGCGAGAGCGGCCGCGCTGTTGGCTTCCGGCGCGAAACCACCGCGCCGCGCTAGCAGCACGTCATTTCGCGGCGCACAATGTGAAACGGGCGGCGCACATTCACGGGGGCGCCCGTTTTCCACGTCTATCACGATAGTATTGTAATGGCGCGATGAATGAGCACCTACCCGCGCTCCGTCCGCGCCAACAGACCTCTCCCCCCTTCCCCTCCGCCTACGATTTCGCGCCGCGGCGGCGCACCGAACAAACTTCCAAAGCGCTGAAATTGCGACTTATTGTGCCAACGCGGAAAATTGCGGATTTCTATCTTTCGCGCGGGTTTTGTTTCCGCGCCGCGGTAATGAGACGCGACACTTCGAGACACGCTTCGACGTAACGACGCGACGTGCAGGATGTTGTCGCCGCACGCACACGCTCCTAATTACAAGAAACGCGTTTTGCTGCAGCAGCGAAGTCAAAACTTTGCCGTTCGATAACGTGACAATTTTAATAGTCAACGGACGGAGCGCGTTACAAGCGTTCCGTCCAGGAAAAACGTACTTAGAACTCATGCATATCGTATGCGTCGTTGCTCTGACAAAGTTTGGAGAGTGGCTGCACATTTTACTGTCCCCGCAGGACCATCTTGTCCCAGCCGCTCCGCCGAGTCGGAGTCCTGGCGAAATTCCTCCCTCCCCCCCCTCTCCTTCCTCTTCTCCATCCCCTCGAACTTTGGCGAATAAGCCGGGGAGGGAAGTCACGGAGTTGCACGAATGCGACGCCGGTCGCGCGTTACAAGCAGCTCGCAGCAGCCGCTTCGTTCCGGCAGGTTTCTCTCAATAATGGAGCGGGCCAAATGCTCTAATTTACTCGGCTCGTCTAGTCGAGCAGCCTGAATATGCATACGCAGCGACGATGACGACGAACGTGGCGGCGACCGACGTGCATACACGGCGCGTTCAAACACTGCGAGTTATGCGTTCTGCGAGGCGCGCGAACGGACACGTGCTGACAGGTATGCGCGCACGTGTGTGTTCTCCGACCGCACGTTTCCGCCCGCGCGCGTTTCTCCTTCTCTTCGCCTCGTCTCTCTCTTCGTACCTTATTAGGCGCGTCGCCCGGGCCCGCACTCTCCGAATTCGGGGACGCTCGAGATGCGCGACGCGATACGCGCAGCGAGCTTCAATCCCGACACGCGATGATGCGCAATGTCGCACGTTAGTTCTTTTTTTTTTTTTTTTCCAATTTTCAGTCTCGCATACAACTTTGATGGATTTTCGACGATTTTTACAGAACAAATGACGAATCGCGTTATACGACAACGGGAGTTAACGATAACACGCGCCAGGGGTTAATGGAGTTATACCGTGTTGCGGTGTATAATGGGGGGAGGGAGGGAGTAATTCTCCGGGCGACGAGTGGAGCTGCGAAGGCAATTGTAAATGTTATTCTTCACATATATAGAATTACGGCGTTCGAATGTGTTTGCGCGCGCGCGCGCGGGGCAACAGCGGAAAGGATCCTTTCCCGATCGCGGAATGAGAATCAATATTAATTGACGTTGGAATTAGCTGTCTTTGCGCTCTCTGTTATATCCGCGCGCGCGGCTACCGCTTTTCGAACGAGGTCACACGCTCTCTTCTCGTATATAATGCAATTTTCATCGCCAAGTGGCTCGCGTGCCGCGCGCAGACACGACGAAACGAAGCGGCAAATGTTCTTTTTTCGCCTTACGAGGAAATGTTCCGGGACAAGAGAGAGAGAAGAAGAAAAGCGCGCGTTGCGTCGCAAAAATAGGCATTAGCTAAGGTACGTTAATTTTTGCACAATTAAAAGGACAGCGCGCGCGCCCTCCCTCCCTCCCTCCCTTTCGTCCGAGATATGCATCGGCGACAGAAAGCGCGCGTTTCTGTCGTTAAGTATATTCCGCTGATGAAAAACTCGTTTTTGCACAACGCGGCGCTTCATGCGGCAACACACCGTCGGCTCATTATGCGCAAGCAATTTGACGCAGAAATAAATAAAACATTAAACTCGGCTTCCCTCTCTCCCTCGCTCTCTCTTCCTCTCTATCTATCTCTCTCTCCTTCGCGGCGGGGAAGATATTCGCGTCGCACACGCACACATAATGTACGGTCGGAATTATTAATTTAATCTCTTGCGCTCCACGTGATACACGTTGCGGAGATATTATTACTCCTCCCATTCAAATTTATATAATTTGTGTTGTGCGACAACGCCGACGTCTTCACGGCACATATATATATATATATATATATATATATAATTTATTTAGCGCACGTCGCGCGCCGCGCGTCGGAAAATTCTCAGGAAAACGTTCGGGAATTCCCTTCTATCGTTATACAAAAAAAAGCTCGGACAAAATCTCCGATATCCCCCGAGATCGATAATTCGTTGATGCAGTGGAAAATTTAATTTGCGTATAATTGAATATCATCAGGAGACGCGCGCGCGGAGAGAGAAGCGAAGACGAGGGACGTCTCGATTCCTTTCTTCCGTGTACGACGGAAATCCGCGTCGGCAGCTGAGACGCTCCGCTTCTCCTCGGATAAAGGACTCAACCCTCCCCAAAAGGATAAGAACGGAAGCGGCCGGTTAAATGGGATTTAAAAGGGAAAAAGTAACGAACGCGTCGCCTGTGCCCCGAAGCTCATCGAACTTTATTACCCGGCCGGCGATACGTGTTATCGGGGATTCGCTTATCCCCCTCTCTTCCTCCCCTCGAGTTTGAGTGTGGGAGTCGATTAATTTCGCGGGTACGGCGGCGCCATCGGAAAATTTCCTAATTAGCCTTCATTATACCGCGGGGAGAGGAAGGCGCGCAGATTGGCTTCCCGTTAGCGTAGTCGCGCCAAGATAAATATAAGACTTCGAAGGGGTCGAAAGAGAGGGGAAAGGAAGAGACCTCTCAGGAATATCGTCGTTCGTTCTCTCACCCAGGGTGTGTTTCCCTTCTCGCCTTACTCGAGTCCTCGCACGGTCCTCGTCTCTTGGCTGTTCGGTTAATAGGGAACGGGGTGAAACGGAGGTGAGAAGGGGGAGGGGGGGAGAGAGAGGGCTGAAGTATAAAGTAAATAGAGCCGTCACGAGGCGATCGATGCTTGGATATTAGGAAATTCGTCGATCCGGTTCACGCTGGCGACGGCGGCGTCTCACCAGCCAGAAGGTATTAAAACGAATCTCGATCACAGCTGGCTTCGGCGAGCGATATATCTGCTCGGCTTATCGCGATGACGATAATTCGGTCTGGCTCTCACATCGCCGCCATTGATTGCATTGTGCATTCTTCGGTGTGTATCAGGTACGCCGCAACCAGCAACCGAGGATGGAAAACGTCGACGGCGCGGCGTTTGAGCGTCGGGCGAGCGAGAAGAAGCGACGGGAACGATCGATGAGTTGTATTAACGGCAGACGCTTTTCTTTTTTTTTCTTCCCTTAATATCGAACCTTTTCTAATTTCGCGGAATATCGCCCGACCCGATTATATCTCGGCAGAGAGTTGTTATTTATAGCGCGAAAACGAAGAAGAAGCATCGCGAGATACATCGATGTGACTTCTCGTCTCGATATATCAGACAATGTAATGTATTACACATCTCGCGTCTGAGAGATGCCGACATTAATCTTCTCATTCTGATCGCTTTCATTCGCGATCATCTCTCCGCGCGAGAAATCTCCGCGAAGTTTCGATTCCGATGCGAGGAAAGATGTTCGAAGTGGATTAATGTAGAACTTAAGCCGCGCGATTATTAATAATCGTGCGGTTTTATCGCACGACTCCGAATTTATGAGCTTCGATATATATATATTATAATGAAGATAATCCTCTTTTACGGTCGACTTTCTCACGAGCTACCGAGTTACTTTCCGACAAGATCGAAAAGTTGTCGAGGCTTTTACCTTCTTCTTGTTTCGAACGCGGTTATAAACCGAGAAGCCGTGCAGAGCGTGCGTCTGCTGCTGCTGCTGCTGCTGCTGCTGCGATAGTACGGATGCGTGTCGGTTGCGACGCGCGAGTTTGCATGTCTCGAGCACAGCCGCCGCCGCCGCCGCCGCAGGATTTCAGTCCCGTGGGCTAGCTCTAAACAAGTTTCTAACATACGTACATGCATAACCGCGCCAGTTGATCGGTTATTCAATCAAGCTCTCACACACACACACATACACACACGTACACACTGTCTCTCTCCGCCCGAATATATATATGGAACTTGACAAAATTTGCTAATGCAGTCCGGCGCAAGCTGGCGCTTAAAACGCAATTAGGAAAGAGTTGCTCGTTATTTTTGCGTAAAGTCTATCTCTACGCGCGCAATTAACAATTTTCTAACACTCATTTGATTGATCGAACGAAATTCCGCACGCGAGCAGAGGAAATTGAGAGGAGATAGATTAAAAGGGGAAATAAAATGCGAGGATGTTCGTGCGTGTAAATTCTTCTGGTTTGTTGAAAAATAATGAACAGACGTTTCGGCTCCTTTACATTTAGGATCTTCTTCAGTGTTCTGTTTGTGCGTTTATAAAATTTGTTTTTTTTTTTGGAATAACCAGCGCGTAACGGCGAGAGTTTAACAAAAGGAGTAGATTATTGTAAAAGACGTAATTGGGGATTCTTACCGGTAAAATTTATTGCACAGTTGTCAGCGGTACTCGTTGGTTTAATAAAATATATTTTACAAACCAACAGAACACTGCGAAGCAGGTCCTAAATGTAAAGGAACCGAAACGCGTCTGTTCATTTTTTTTTTTTTTTTTTCAATAAACCAAGAATTTACGTACACGAGCATCCAGCTATATGGGCTCGCATTTTTATTTCCTTTAATTTAAATTATCACGAGCATCTGCAATCAACTTGAAAGAATAGATTCAGCTTTAATATTACGTACTCACTCCGCGAAGAAGTAACTGTAAGACTATAAAATACACGAGTTAGAGGAACGAACTTAACGCCATAGCGAGATCTCGACTCACATATTCAGCGAATACATGTGACCTATACCATTGTACATTTTCCAACAAAAAGACGTTAATCTCCGAGTTGCCTAAGCGGCTTAGACGATGTAAATAACTTAAACCACTTAAGATAACTGTGATCCTCTTATCGCGTCTTCCTCCTTCCTCCCCTCGCTCCCCACGCAATTTTCATATTTCCTTTATTATCTCTCGCGAGAGCCCATCGCGGCGGCCCGTCGTCGCAAATCACCATATGTGGGTACGTCATCACGCGCGATAACACCGCGGACGTAAACAGCGATAACCGTTTTGCACCGACGACGACGACGAGAGGTATCCGTCTCGGATCGGTCTTTCTTCGCGGATATTCGCGGCACGTCGACCGGTTACAACGCTCTTTTCGACGTCGCTTCTTTACAAGAACGACATCCGGGTTAAACCTCCGGGCGCGTCGTATCCGGCGCGGCCACACGAAATTGCGATCACGGTATCGGCGATCACGGATGCCTTTCGCACGGACCGTCGTCGTGCGCGGGTTCTTCTTGTGTTAACCCTCCCGGGCTAACCGGGACCGTTTAACCGGTAATCCGGCACGGAAGCAAATAAGTTTAAAGTTCGCAAACTTGTCCCGGCCGTGTAAACTTTAAGTACTTGGCCGAAACGTTTAGGGGAGACACGCGTGCGCCACCGCCGCCGACGAGACGTCGCACGATGGGAAAGTTTCCGAAGAGACGCCGCCGGTCTTCCCTCCCTTTCCTTCATCCTTTCGTATGTATCTGTATGCTCCTGGGCGTTTTCGACGATGTACCTCGTTCACTTCCCACGTAGGTAGGTAGATAGTCCTTTGCCACGGTTAAAATTATAGCTAGTCAGGACGCCGTTTAAACGCTCTCCGGGCCCGTATTCGCGCGGAGCTTACCCGGATTAAACGTTGTGCGCGCATTGTGTGCTGTTTCGCGCAACAAAGTTCGATAATGGTCGACTGGAGCTTCATTATTTCTCGCTAATTCTCTCTCTCTCTCTCTCTGTCTTTCGCGCAATTCTTACGCAATTCTTATCGAAAATGTAAATTTAAAAGACGCGTCCAGACAACAGCGCTTTAAAGATTTACTTTGTTTTATTTTATTTTTATTTAATTTTATTTGTTTTATTTTTTTTCTTCTAGAAAGAAGATGCAATTTATTTTTCGAGACAAAATGCAAAAATGGTGTTTTTTTTTTTTTTTACATTTTCCGCCTTCTCTCATTTAGTTTTCGAAACCTCGCGCGAGGTAAGAACGACCGTGAAATGAAACCGTCAAGAAACGGAAAAGAAGTAATGAAGATAAGCAGAATGACGCGTTATCGCTAGTTAATTTTTTTATTATTTTTTTTTTTTCTAGAAGAGTAAAAGCTCGAAAAAGCTCGAACTAACGGCCAAAGTCGCGCAGTTAAAGTCTAATATCCAGAGATCTTGCGGGCTCGTAATATCGACATCGCGCGCCCGTTAAATATTCCGACGGGGACGTCTGCGGTATCCCAGATGATCTCGTAATTTTCCCGGACAATGTTCCCGTGTTCTCTTCTCTCTCTCTCTCTTTCTTTCTCTCTCTCTCTCTCTCTCTCTCTCTCTTTGCTTTCTCGGTTATCGCCGCGAGGGAATCGAATTTGTAGCGGCAAATGGATATTTATGTGACGTACATCCACGAGAACCCGCCGATGCAGCAAGCGGGGTTTATGCGCGTCGTGAAACGTCAAGCGGCGCGCGGCGGGGTAGGGGAAAAGTGGCGCGCGAGCAATCTCTTTCTAAATTGATCGAATCCAAAGTACGCCATCCATCGTACGGCGAGACGTAGAAAAAGAAAAAAAAAACGAGATAATGCATGCAATGCGTAACATCGGATCTATACCGGCCGACTCTGATTACTTCCTCTTCTCGTGAAGTGAAACACGAGAGTGGTGCATGTAGCGTATACACGCGCGCGCTCATTTGCCCTATCAATTTTTATTCCGTCGGTTATTAGCCTAAACGCGCGCGAACTTCATATTTCCGACGATGCGGTGGCGGTGGCGGCGGCGGCGGCGGCGGCGATGGTATTAGGAAAATGGCTATTACCTCTTTCTCTCCCCCATTCTCAAAAATCGATTTCCTTAAAGGTCGGGCACAGGTCGAGTGTGCGGTAACGGCCGCTCCCGCGGCCTTTAATCGTATTCATTAATCGTTATTTCCGCGACTTGAAACGCCGCGAAACGTTCCGCGTTTTGCGTCGGACGTATATATTCAGCCCTTATACAGGCGAGGCGTTCCTTAATTTACTTCGGGATTGCTCGCGACAGTTATCTGCCGGGAACAATTTTCGGGAGAGAGAGAAAGAGAGAGAGACTTGCCTTTTCGGCGTCGGCTATGTATCGTCGCGCGTATATATATATATATATATAAGTTGCTTTTAAATTACACGAACTCTCCGGCTCGCGAAATATCTGCAACTCACGCGCCGCACTTTGACGTCGAAAATAAGAAGATTCATCTCTATGATAATTAGATTTTTTCCGTGTACATGGCGGAGGGGAAAAAAAATCAGAATCATCGCTTTTCGCTTTGATCTTTCGCTCGGCGCACGCCCCCGTTTCTCGGGTTTAATCTGCGAAATGCAATGAGTATAAAAATAAGCGACAGCGGCGCAACGCGGAGAGAGATCTTCTTACGCGCGTCGTCGTCGTCGGCCGTTTGCCAGTGTTCGAAATCCAATTTCTTGCTAAGCGGAAACCCCGGGAAACAATGCGTCCTCGTTCTGCCGTTCCGATTCTGAAGTCCCTTCTTAATCTTTTAGTTCTCAGCCGTAAAGTGTCCGGCCGTAACAAGTTACGATCCTCGAAGTGGAGCGGCTGTGTTCGCGAGCGCGCGCGGTGTAACAAGAAACGACGACGACGACGACGACGCCGCCGTTCCTTTTCGCGTCTCTTTCGCGACTTTCGTATTATTGCTCGCAACTTCGCGAAGGAACGATACTTCGCCCGTTCTTGCTGCCAGTTTCGCGCGGATGAGGTCGAACGCGCGGAGAACAGGAGGACGTCAGGAGATTGGATATTTTCGACTCGCGCGGCAAAAACGACGCGCGATATCCGTGTGCGTCCTCGAAACAAAGTTTTTGTGTATTATTATTATTATTATTATTATTATTATTATTAAATACATCATCCGAGCACCAGAGTTTTAGCATCCAAAGCACGGCGCGAACAGTTTCGGAGCACGTGTTTCCGGGAGGAAGGGAGGTAAACTCTCTCGGTTACACCGCCATCGACCATCAGGTTGAGGATCAACCGGGAGAGAGATACAGCGTTGCAGTGTAAACTCGGATTTCGATGTCGGGGCCGCGCAATCTGGTAAGGAAAGCGCAAACATCGCTCGGCATTGTGCAACTCGGCAAACGCGCGCGTTCCGAGTCCAAAGATCTTGAGAGAGAGAGACAGAGAGAGAGAGTTCTCCGGTGGTTTTCCGAACGGTATCACGACGGAATCCGATTTCTCGCGCGACAACGCGATGTTCCCGTGGCTCACGTACGCGGGGCGGGAGGAAAAGGGATTCTGCGCGAGAGCGAGAGGCTCGTTCAGCCTCGAGGGAATGAGGGAAGCCGGCCGCGCGCGAAGGAGAAACGAGGCAGGTTGTAAAGCGAGGTGAAGGCATCTTCTCCTCTCCGGCCTCGCTCGGGCTTCTCTCTCGCCGCCCACGGGCAGCGTTGGATGTGCCCCGGCTGTCTCTCTTTCTCTCTGTACTCTCTCGCGGTATATCCGAGTACCTACTCGAGCCTCGGCTCTCCCGGTCCTTTAGCCTTGGACGGAAAGCATTGACCTCGGCGTTCCACTGCGAGGGCACAACCGGTCACGTGGACCGCGGTGTCTACTACAAAATATACATACTCGTTTACGATATTCTCTTTCTCCTCCGCCTCGGACCTGAGACTCCGCTCGACCTTCCGTCCTTTTCTTTTTTTTCTCTCTTCCTCCTTTTTGATTGCTCCCAAATACGATGTACACGCGTCGATTTTATGTCCGTCGTTGCGTGCGCGCGATGCCCTTACTTCGTTGAGTCGAGTAAGAAGTATGCGAATTTTAAAACATTGTTTCGTTAACAAGCGCATTTACATGCGCGCGAGAGATTAAGTTGCCCGTTACGGGAGATATTGGGAGGGAAGGGAAGATCGATAATGAAGTTGGGTTTTTAATAGAGTAAATAACGATCTTCCCAAGCTCTTCTCGTGTGTCAATTGCAATTTAAAACGCGAACACACTCGCGCGACACACGAAAATCCTGACAACTCTCTGCAATACACATCACAGATCTAAAACGAGAATAAAAAAACCCGCTCGTCTCTCTCGCGAGAGATATATTCTCCGTTTAATAAAACTACGCGCGACTGCATAACAATATTGCTCAAGTTGAGGCGAGCACGTGGTTCTATTTTTTTGTCCCAATTATCAACATCTATATATTCCTTCCCGCCGCTTCTTCGCGTCTCGTCTGTGACGTGACGCAGAGAACAACGAAATGTTCTCTTCTGAAATATACGTACAGTCCGATCCGGGAGGGAAAAAAAAAGAGAGAGACGAAAATATCGATATTATTCATCATGCAAATAGTAACCGTGCGCGCGGGTATGAGAAGCGTACGCCCTCGAGGCGTACAATTTTATACGATAATAAGTCCGCGTTTCTGTTTGAGAGAAAAGGCCAACTAATGAAAAATATGAAAGCCTTTAATTACTGAAAACAATGAATATTATTTTATGTTGATGGAGTTTTACAGCTTTTGCGCGCTTAATTGACTCAAATATTACTGCGAATCGAAACGAGCTGCGCAACGCACAACATTTTCACCATGCAAGTTGTTTGCATGGGGAGATTCTCTTTTGAATATATTGTTATTAAATATTGCTATAAACGAATCCCCAACAATAACGTAACTAGTTAGCCGTCGAAAGTTTTTTCACGGCGGTGAATAATATTTTTTTCCAAAATATTTATAGAAATATACGACACGCGTGAAAATATCAAAATACGGACGTTATTGCAACAATTTTCGAGAGAGATCGTAGCACGCACCGGGTTAATAAATTCGTTTTTCTATTCGCGTTTACTTTGCGCGACAAACCACCGAGACACGGGGGATCCGAGCGCCGCCGCCGTCGGTGGCGCAACGAAAAAGTAATATTGATCTTATGCTAATTTTGCTACTGAGTTATGAAGGGTTCGTGCCGAATAGGATAATTTATTCTCCTGTTAATGCCAGCTCGTACACACACTCCCGTTCCCGTCGCGCGCCGAGCTTGCGCGCGCACGTTGCGCTGTCTCTCTCTCTCTTTCTCTCTCCCCCAGGAAAATCAGATTCGTGCCTTTGTAAACCGGGCTGGAATTTCGTCGCGGATTCACGTACGTCACGGTGACGTAAGCCCGCGACGACATTACGCTCTGGAGACTTTTCCCGTTGACGGCGTCCTGTCGCAAAGGACATTCGTTCATTTCCTAGGGCGCTGCCATACCGGAACTTTTCAACTCATACATTTATAATGGCAACTCCATTTTCGTCCCCGGCCTTTTGCGGATGCGCCATTTGTTACGCCGTCACGACGTACGAGCAAACGCGCCCCCGCGTCCGATATTTACATTCCGGATCCGTTGTCAAAACCTGACGGAAATGCGTCATGGTATGGTAATTGTATTTCGGTATACCGTATTAAATGCGACATGTAATTTATCATCAAAAAGAAAACGAGAGATTCGCGGTTGCATCTTTGTAAAAATAATTTTCTCTCGACGCGCTTCCGATTTGATTATTATTTTTTTTCCAAGTACAATTTTTGCATAAATTACGAACGATCATAAATACGTCAATAATTCGCTTTGTATCCAATATACGCGATCTTTTCAAGTCGCATTTGTTTTTCTTTTTTTTTTTCCTATCTAAATAATTCACGCAATTCCCATATTAAAATTCGCTCGATCATCCCGAGCTAGCCGGCGATAAAACACGTCGCGGGCAATTTTGCTGATTAGCTTCCGAGGCTCTTCCGAGTTCTGCATGATGCGGCGTTGTTCACATTGCCACGAGACAAAAAGAAACATTAGCGGACGACCGTTCGGTTCCGTTACAATGGGGTTGCCGCCTTGCCAGCCCCATCGATCATTCGCCTGTCTTCGCTGTCCGCCGTATTGCCTCCGCCGCGTCCTCTCCCCGGGGAGAGGACGCGGTCCACGCGAGGACCGTCTCAGACACAATCCGAAGTTCCGCTCGATCGGACGTGTATGACACGGTCGTGGAGCGGCATTCGAGCGGCTCCTGATTCGTATTTATGACCACCTAATTCCACCGCCCGGATCCTCGCGCCTTCGCACCGCACCGAAATCCGACGTTGCGTTTTATATCGAACTTATTGCGTCCCGCAGAAAAACAAAAAAACAAGACCGATTTTCTCGCGGTGACAGACATCGCCGTTATATCCGCGTGTATCGAATTTTCTGTTTTTCGGTGAGACACACTTGCATAGCGTCGCAACAATACCATCGTGTACGTATCGATGCGATGTATGGACGAATAAGATAGACGCACACGCACACGCACACGCACGCGCGAGTTCCCGCTCTCGTGGCTCTCAGCTATGTGACGTATTTGTAAAATTATTGGATAGCTGTGTTTGAGGAGGGAAGAGAGAGAGAGAGAGAGACGCGCTTTGTTGCCGCACTAACGATGTTTAGAATGTTTCATCATGAACATTCAATATACACACAACGGCATCGAAACGGCATGGAAAATTTCTTTGATAATACAACGCGTATCAATTTCGTTGACCCAAATAATTATCGAGGATTCAAAAAATATCGCGATATAAACACGCGAATGCTGGTGGTGCCGGTTCGCGGTGCGGCAAAAATAAATAGGTAACATTAATTATATATGTCGAACTGTAATATCGAATTTCTGAATCTGTATCTGCTTTCGGAGGATCACGTTATACGTTATTATAACGGTAACGTAACATATACATTATATCGCGATAATTCAGTTCGACATTTGAATGTTTTCGTAACATTATTCCAGGAAATCCGCAAGAGTCCGCGCGGGGGCGGACAACGCCGAATATGCAATACCGCAACGTTATGCAGAGAGAGAGAGAGAGAGAGAGAGAGAGAGAGAGAGAAGTTAATCACGCGGCGTTTTGCCGCGTTTGCTCGCGATAGGAGATTGGTGGCCGCACGCGCGCGATTTAAGGCAGAGTCGTTTGCACGGCCGTGATTAGGGCGCCGAGCGCGCGCGGAGGATTTGAGGGTTGCGGGGATTTGTAGTACAAATACACGACATGTAGACCAACCAACCGACCGACCTGGGTGCCTGGGTCGTACGACCATATAACGGCCGGGGCTATAGAGCGGGTATAGGACGATGGGTACGATATACGGTCTCTCTGTATACGGACAGTACGAGAAGCGCGCGCGTAACACGGCGGCTCCTCGTTACAACTGCACAACTACCAAAGTGCATTACTGCTGCCGGGAATCTCGGCGTAACTTCGGTTGCAATAGCCTCCCGGCCTCCCCGGGAGGAGAGGCTATTTCCCGCGAGAGAAGCTTTTCACGGGGGTGTTTCGTGTCGTTCCGTGTCGCGCTGGACAGTTTCCCCTCCTCCCCTCTACGCCTCTCCACTCCCCCGCATCCGATGTTCATCTTGATTTCCAAAGCGCTCTATACTATATTGGATTACGTGCGAAACGAAAGCCAAGCCGCTCCGTCGTGAAGCGCTATTGATCATCCCTCGCGCAACGTCGACGCAAGATGTTAGAGACGATGTATAGATTGTTACTTTAACACTCGCGCGTGTTCTCTCGCGCGCGCGAAAGCTTGCACGCGCGCGAGAGAAACTTTCGGCGCTGGTTAAGGAAGATTAATGGTCAGGCGGCGTTTATTTATCCTCTCTCTCTCTCTCTCTCTCTTTTTCTCGGATAAGAGTCTCGCGTTTGTCGGATGATTGAACGTCTCTCGAAGACCGATCGGATTAATCGACTCGAACTAAAAACCGAACGTCGTCAGAAATTAACATTCTGTTGATTTTTCTTTTTTAACCATTCGCACGAAGCGTGTGTACGCCCGCTTGCTACTCTCCGGAAGGACGCAAACGAGATCCGATTTCGCGCGCGCGTTGTTCCCTCGCAGCGATACTTCCGGTTGAGTTGCGTAACTTCCTTTCCGACTCTTCGAGCTCTTTCGCAAAGAGATTCACCTTCGCTGCAACAGCCGACGTCGTCGGCTTCCTATTACGAAGGCGTTTCGAGATTGTTACAGGTAGACGCCGAGGGGGTGGTTCGAGCACTGCAGCTTGCTTATTCTTGCAAAGCAAACGACGTTTCACGGCGGCTCTAAGCAGCGCACGGTTTCCCTCAATATTCCTTATAAGTAACAGCAGCAGCCACGTAGGCAGGAGAGAATACGCGGTGTTGCGCAACAAAAGCGGGAGGCTTCCATTTCTTCGTTCGTTACAGCGAAATAAAACGCGGATGGGACTTTAAAGCCGCCGCGCGTGCGCGCACGGAAAAGCAGATCGCGATAAATTATGTAAATTCCGACCGGTTATTTACGTACTTTCCTGCACGCTTTTAATGCGCCTCTCACAAAGTTTTAGACCGTGTAAAACGTTAAACGTTCCTCTTAAATCTGCGAAAGGGGGATAGCGAAAAAAACGAAAAAACGGGGAGACGAGGAGGAAGGAAGTGCGGAAGATAGAGAGGAGCCGGTACCTAAAATTTCCATTAACGCCCGACTGCGCGACGACTCCTGTAAATTATGACCGTAATGTGTAGGAGGAAAGGCGGTAACAAATGGCAAAATTATTCGGAAAATTAAGTTTTATAAAAGAGTCGACAAACGGCGAAACGCGCGACTACTTCTCCTCGAAACTCGGGAGAGGACTCTCTCGAATCCCGGATCGTAAACACGACCGGAAACCATTAGACCGCCACGAGCCGTACACGTCCCTCGCGAGTTCAACCAGTGTGAAATACTCTCCACTTCATTTAGGTTCATCATCTATTTACGGCGCTCCTCCTTCATTTTGCCTATCACTTCGGACTTGCTCGTATCCGAGCTCGAGAGAGAGAGAGAGAGAGAGACAGACGAAGATGCGCGCAAACACACACACACACACACACACACACAAACAGCACTTCCGTCGAAACTCCGAGCACGAAATGTGTTTAGCTTCTCTCTAATTTGATATATGGGCATGCAAATGCTCGAATCAAATGTGCGACGAAACGCGCGCGCACGTACACCTGGGAAAGGGATGAACATTCGGTAAAGACAATATCGATACCACGCGCGGAGCGGTGATATTATTGAATTATCCGTTGTCGGAATTAAATCGCGCGATGACGTGAACGTCACGCGACTTGTACAAAGTGCACTAAAAAGTTTTGACAGCCGAAGTGTGAAAACAGGATTCAATCTGAACCGAAAAAATCACGTATGATTTTGCAAAATTCGCAATATTTATCGATTCATTAATTAATGCGAGGCAATGAGTGCGTGGGAAGCGATGATCCGCGCTCTTTAAGCGCGTACGATTTTTAGTTGTAAAGAAAACTGATGACTTGCGCAATGTAACAAGAGATAAAGCAAACAAGCGAGCGACGCAGCTTCGTTTGCGATCAGCTGATTTTGACAACTGGAAACGTACACACGCCTACAGAGTGGCCGAGAATCGTCGCGCTCATTGGCTCATATATTAATTAATTAACATGTGTCAATTAATTAATTAATAATTAATAATCATTAATCATTAATAATTCATCATTAATTAATTAATCAGTAAGTATTGCGAATTTTGCAAAATTATAATAGACAAATAAGTATCGTAAAGATCAATCATGTTTGGGGACATGATTGTCCCCAAATCATGGGGACATGATTGTCCCCAAACACCATAATTTTAACAAAACTATGATGTTAAAAATGTATTCAAACAAAATTAATTAAATTTAATTATATATTAAAATTAATTACAAATTACTTCGATCTCTCTTACAAGAGCCTTCTTCAAAATCGCAAAACAGATCCAAATCTTAAGAGATACATTACGCAATCTCTAGAACACAGATCGTAAAAGACATTAGAGTTGTAACAATGATAACAAAAAATTAAACAATCACGCATTAATCTTTATACTTATTTTACTTTATTATACTTTATATTTATTCGTTGCTTTATTATACGAGCGGTATGTATTTTTCTCACGACTTTTCTCTTCAACTTGATCCAATCTGTCTTCATACTTCGGCTTTGTCAAACTTTTTTTTTTCGACACCAGGAGCAACAAATAATCGGACAGAAAATAATAAAAACTGCTTCTCTTAACTTTCAAATTCTAATCATAAAACTCGCACTTTGTGCGAAACTAAAAGTTTGTTAAATAGTTTTCTGACTCATGCGAGTGTGTGTTTACGCGCGCCTTCGTGTTTACAATCGGTTACGCGCGCGCGTTGAATAACAATTATCTTCGTACCTCGTCAAAATCTTTCAGACATATATAATTTTACGTTACACATAGAGGCAGAGTTCTCTTGATTATTACGCTCACTCCGACCTTCTCTCTCGATCTTCCAAAAGCAAATTCATTAGATCAGAATCGGGATCGCGACGTTCGCGGTGTCGACTTTGACGACGACGACATCGTCGCGCGCAACGACGACGTATCCGAAGCTTTCTACATAGATACGTTTCCGTCTACACTAATATATATATATATATACCGCATTGACGCGTCCGAATACGGCAAGATATCTCTCTCTCAAAGGCGTTTGTATTGGCGGTATGCTTTGTAACGCCTAGATTCTTGTGCGCGATATCGTTAATCGAAAATACCACAGATAAGAGCCGCGACGAAGGAAGAGGATGCGCCCGCATCTATCTATCTATCTCTCTCTCTCTCTCTCTCTCTTGGCTGCGTACAATGCCGCACGCAATCGACACGTGTATATGTTACAATACACGTTTATCGAACACGTTTCTCACGCGCCGTCGCGATACAATATCTGAGATCGCTCACATCGCTGTGCCCGTGTAATGAGAGGTGTGTGTTACGGACTGTCGATGCTTTTGCGAGATTATTTCGAAGTATTTGATTTAAGAGAAAACATTTATTTAAAAAAAAAACATAATATTCAAAATTAATTCAAACAATTTACGTTAAATGTTTTTTTTTTCGGAAAAAAATGTTAAATCGCGTTAAATATCAAAGTTAAAAATATCAAAGTTAAAATAAATCTTAAAGCTATGTCTGTCGACGATGGTAATTTATAAAATTGTGATTTCACACTTGATTTCTAATTAATTAATCGTTAACTCTCTACAACGCCTTTATAACGTCAATCACTTTTTTTTATATTATCGATATT
The DNA here is from genome assembly GCA_014825475.1 of Pseudomyrmex flavicornis. Lineage (NCBI taxonomy): Eukaryota > Metazoa > Arthropoda > Insecta > Hymenoptera > Formicidae > Pseudomyrmex > Pseudomyrmex flavicornis. Next base: position 13,247 of record QVNW01000680.1, on the reverse strand, counting down.
CTCTTGGTGTAAATTTCATTTTTAGTCGCAATGTCGCGTACGCATCTTGTTCCGTTACTTCTCTTTCGTAATTAATTACGGGAGTTTATTTATCTTGATTTGTCGACTCTTACTTGACAGACAGAAAATTAAAAATTTATTAATTTATAATCTCAATTATATGTGAAGATTGATACTCTCTTGCTAATTTCACGTTACATAAATTGTTTTATATTCGTGAAAAAAATATTTGGATTATAGAGGTTTAAATATTTCCGAGACTGATGCTTGATTCGTTCCACGTGGCACGTTGTAACGTTGTCAATTGTCGTCCGTGGATCTGATCTGAAAAAAAAAAAAAAAAAATTTATAACAACGGACATCGAAGAGAATGGCGCTTTGAAAGATTTAGCCCGCGTAAAATTCTGTTTGTACAATCAAGAATCAACTTTATGATCGCATTAATCGTCCAAATGAGTTTGACCGGATCCATCGCTTGATAGATTCAATTGGTCGGATTCACGTGCGAAAGATATTACGTGGGTCGCGCGGTTCGACGGATTTACCTCTAAATCAGATCCCCCTTTTGACGCTGTTGGCGCAATGCCTCGTTAATTAGCGCGTATTCTCCCGAGCCTTTTCGGACTCTCTCTCTCTCTCTCTCTCTCTGTTTCGAATTTTAACCGTGAATGATACGCGCAAGCCGCACGAACGAAAACCGACGGGCACACATCGCGCGGTGACGGTGTGTGCGTCTCGAAGCAGAAAAGCTGGCCAATGGAAATCGCTAATCTGACGATAAACACATCCGGGCCGTCATGAGTTTCGATTGTTTACGTGACAACAATAAAACCCGCGAGCACGTTGCGCATCTGGCTGCGAAGATACCGCGAGTCGCGCGCCTATATGTCATTATTTGCGCGAACGGTGCGGAAAAGTTTTTTTTTTTTTTTGTTTTTGCGGTAAGAGGAAAAACATCAGAGGAAAGAGAGGAAGAGAGAGAGAGAGAGAGAGAGAGAGAAAACATCGTATAAAACTTGATGATTTTAAATAAACGAGCGCGGTGTTGGTTTGATAGCTTATCTCGCGCTGCGAAATGTGGAACGCGATACGATTGAACTCCTACTGCGTCCGCGGCGAAATGCCGAAATGTTTCGACCGGCAAAATTTCGCAATTTCGATGTATTTCCGCGCGGCGTGATTTACAAAACAAAAAAAAAAAAAAAAACAGATTAATTGCGGATAAATTCGCAAATCTGTGATTCATCGGCGGTGGCTTGCGCTGCCGCGCCGCATTTCCGCAAAGCGAATGTTGTCTCGATCGGTGATTTAGATTTTAATGCGAACCCCGAAAAAATCAGAAAAACCGATCGGCAATTCGTGTCGGCAAGCGTTATTCGTGCCGACAAACAGAATCTGCTTGCCATAGCTCGTTTCTCTTTCTCTCTCTCTCTCTTTCTCTCTCTCTTCGTGGACCCAGAATGTATATAGCGGGCACAAACTCTTAGCGTTTCGCGCTGAATAGATAATTCGCGACCGCGTGTCTATTAGTCATAGCAACTATTCGCAGGATTCCTGTTATAATCCAGTTTCCAGTTTGTCTTCGATCGAAGTCACGACTCGCGGTCGCGAAGGACGGACGGGGGCGAATTGCGGCAAACTTCGAAATGCCATCTGTCCCGCAAAGCGTCGCGGCAAATCGCGCCGACACTCGCGAATTCCGCGCCGGACGCCGGTTATCCGAGGACGAAGACGGATTTAGTTTTACTCGCGTAACAACAACACACGTGCGAGATGAAACGCTCGCACGGAAAAATTATTCACAATTCCGCGATTTATGAAGAGTGATTTTTTTTTCGACGAGAGGCGCGCGCACCTTCTTCCCAAACTGCACATTCGCTGCGATCAGATCGGACGCGCGGCGTCGATAGGTCGCAACTGCAGAGATTGCAATTACGGAGTTTCTACCGTATCGAGTTTTTCATCTCGCGAGTTACGACGGCCGAACGTCCGCGGAGGGAATAAACGAAAGCGCTGGGGGATTAATCGCGGGGGGGGGGGGGGAGCGCAATTAGAACGCGTCTGGATTAGATCAGACAACGGGCAAAGGGAACTCGTCTGCTGAACGAGCGAGAGCAAAATTCTGAAAATGATAAATAGCGAACACGCCTGGCTGATTTTAGTACTTAAGCGCGCGCCGAACGAACAAAGAGAAGACGCGTCGCGTCGAAGACGAGCCACGTGTATAACTTCGCGTTGTTCGTTACACCCGGTAAATTGCCATTATAAACGAGACAATGCGCCATCGCTATGTGCGCACGGGTCGCGCAAACGTTCAGAAGTTCGCAATTTCATTTTGCAAACGTTCCGTCAACGCGCTTCTCCTCGCTCGTTCGCTCGCGCGCGTCTCCGTAAGTAAAGTTGCGGCCAAGTTTTCGATTTCGAGTTACCAGGGCGCACGATATTCACGGGTTATTACGCGCATAATATCGTGTCACGTTGCGCCTTGGCTAAGTAACTCGCAGTTAACGATCTGTCGTTCTAATATCGCGGAAAATACGTTGGAAATTCAAACACTTTGACTTTTCATCACGACGCGAGTTTGGATTATTTATCGATTCGCAGCAAAGCTATTAAAATATCTGCCTTTATATAAATTTTCTTTCTCTAAAAAGCGGTGTTTTGAAAAATCATTTCTCTCATTAAATTTAACCCTGATCCTGTAAGATTCTTCGAACTTGTTGTCCGAGTGATTTGTAGTGATTTTTTTTTTTACATGACTTTTTACATGCTTTATGCATAAAGCATTTCCACCATGTAAAAAAAAAAAAAAAAAAGTTGAGTGCGCCGCATAATAAAAATTACTGACGCGAGTCTGACGCGACGATATCGCGGCAAAATTCGTGTGTTTTTCATTAGGATCAGCGTCCGGCGGCGTTGATTGCGTAAATAAATAAACCGAATCGCATAGAATCGCGGCTTGGAAACAATGGCGGAGACGCGCGCGGGACGAGTAGGTACGGTTTATATAACGCGGGCCGAGAGCGGCGTGACGTATAAATTTCTGGCGGTACGCCGAACATTTTCGCGAGAGGGTGGGAGTATATAATTGCAAAAGCCGGTCGTAATTACCGGCCGTGGGACATTTTTCAGTCACGCCTTCGGCTTTCCGGCCCGGATCGAGCCGGAAATCGAATGAATCGTCCGCGCCACCGTCACCGCCACCGCCATCACTGCATGCCGCCATCGTCCTCCCTCCCCCGTTCTCCCGCCCCTCCCTCAGCCCGATGCATAACGATAGTCAATTCAATTTGAATCGCGGCCAAGCTCGACAGGACAGTTAATTACGCGCGAATGACAGCTCCGGCTCGCGCGAATTTGCAGCGTCGATCCATTCGAGCGAGCTGGTCGCCATAGATTGGCTCTGTGTTCTTCCTCGACCCCTCTCCCCTTCACCCTTCTTTCCCGATCGCGGCGAGTTCGGCTGATCAAAAAATGCTGTGTCGGATTTATGCGCGATACTCGCGAAACTTGTCTTTCTCTCTCTCTCTCTCTCTCTCTTTCTCTACTCCGTCTCTTGCGTTTTCGCTTTCGCGGTTTCGTTTCGTCGAGCGCGACTCGAAGTTGACAAGCTTTTAGAGCGTCGCGTCGCCAGCACGACGCGCTGGCACTAATAAAGACCAAAACGGACACCGCAATCTCTGATCCCTGGCGGTCGTTTCTCCCTTTCATTCTTCTCTTCATTTTCGCTTTCTCTTTCTCGCCGCACACACACACACACACACACACTGTTCCGTCTCTCAATCTCTCGGTTCGTCGTCTCTCGCTCGCGTACACTCACGACGACGCGACGGCTCTCGATCGTCAGATTGTGAATGAAAACGAAGGCGTGCCGCGCATGTTGATTCATAGTTCGATTGCGAAATCCTCTTCGACGATTTCGTTTTCGACCGATTTTCATTAATTTTCTTACCGCGTTAGTGAAAAGTTCCCGCGTTGAAAACGCGAAAAGTGATATTTTTTTTCGTGCAAACTTTGTGTTGCGATTATTGTAGAAACGTTCTCTCTTTCGAGTTCTCCGATTCTTATGAACGAAAGAATTCGTGCAAAAGAATTGTTGCGTCACAGGAAAACTCGGCGCGCACACACGCACACGCACACACACAGAGGTAGATCGATAACCGATGAACCGATACTGCGCTTGACATAACGCGGTTCGTGCGGTATTACGCGAACGACGCACGCGCATTATTATGATAATTTTGACAGAGTGAAACACTCGATGGCACTCTTCAATATTACATTGATTACGATACCTGCATTATCGCGACCGAAGTTATTTGCCGACACGCTCGTCGTTATCGAATGAGCGGCGCGCACTTAATGTTATATGCGCACGCTAATAGAAACTAAATTGCGGCCATTGACGCGAGGCCGTAACCAGAGACCCGACCGCAAATCTTTTCGCTTTGCGCGCGGATCGATCGATCGATCGTTTCGATCGATTGTTACACGCCGCGATCGGACTGTTCAGACGTGATTACATTTCGTCCAAATGGATAAAGCGGATTTGACAGAGATTATACGCGGCAGGTGCTCGAATATCGACGTTTCCATCACGATAACAAGGAGGTCTCGTTCAGATATCGATGATTATTGCGCCCGAGTCTTTGATAGTCGTTTGAATTTGTAATCGGCCCCCGGAAGACGGAGAGCACGGAGATATCCCCCGAGTTCATTCGAGACGACCTCATCTCGCCTTCCTCCCCTCCCCCCTCCTCCGATTGACGCACTCCCGATTAAAAGCCCCCCCTTAAGCGAAAGGAAACGGGATTAGCCTTTGGAAGACGATTATTGACACAGGAAAAAGATTAAAGACGAAAGATTAATCCCTTTTAAACCCGCACTGCTTATCTGGGAGAGGGGGTCGGGGAGGAGCAGAGGGGGTCATTTTTAATTCTCCGCGAGAAAGGAGATCACAAGGTTCGGATGGACCGTAATTTTTTTTTTTTCCTCCGCATCTCAAATTTATCAAAAGCCGATATTTGATACGCTTTTGCCGGCGTGTTGTAAGAAGATGTGGGTTTCGGGTCAACGAAATCGCGTTAGTGTCATTCTATATACCGACGTCTCGCGGACGATTTCAGTTCGCTTTATCAGGGTTTTTCAGAGTTTCCTGCGATACTCTTTTCGCATCGAAAAATGAAATGTCGGTACACGAATGTCGCGCGATTCCAAACCCGAAGATCATATCTTCAGAAAGATTCTTCATCAAAAAAACCTTTCAATTTAATCAGCGGTTCATTTCGAAGATGCATTCCCGCGACGAGAACGTTACGCCAATTGTTGCAATTCGGCAACGACGAGAAAGAGATAACGAGAATAAAGTTAGCGAGCGAACGGGGGGAGGGAGAGGGAAAGCGCCATTGTCCGCGATCTTCATAAACGATTGGACCGCTCGCGCGTTTCCGTTGCCATTATCGCTGTCGGGATATACGATGTGGCGGCCGGGTAATGAAGACGGATCGCTTTCTGCGAATCAAACGCCCTTTCCTCTTCTTTTCGCACGGCGAAACTCGAGAGAGCGAGAGGCACCGGACCAACGGGGTCGGGCTTTAATCAGGGGCTTTAATTGTGCTTTAATTCGCGATTGCGGCGCGCGATCGCCACGCGAAAGTAGTATCGGGGAGATAAAGAGAACGCGCGGAGAACATTCTCGACCCCCTTAAAAACTCTCTTTCACGAATTAATTATCTCGATGCTGCTTTGCGCGAAACATATCTTCTTGTCTTTGTCCTTTCTTGTTTCTTTTCAAGTAAGAATAAAAATAGATGTGCTCCGCTCTTTTTAATGCATTCGTAATATTTTCTTTGAAAATCTTTAGCGCGACGTGCTTCGCGTTGTAACTTTATATATCTTTGGTTATCAGTCTTCAAAGACAGACGTTTAATTTTTTTTTTATTACGCCGCGCGAACTCGACGATACTTCATTCGCAAGGTAGATTAAACGCAAAAAAGCGCGAGCGCGCGCGCGCGTGTGATTAGCATGATTATAATATAGAGACGCGTTTATGATGGTCGAGAAAAAAAATGAGATCCTCCGCGCGCGAAAGTAAAGCGGCGCGTTTCGAAGACGGGGGGAGGGAGAGGGAGGATTCCGTTCTTATTGCTGGAAAGTATGATAATCCGGGCAAAGCGCGAAAAGTTCTGCTAACGATTATTCAAGAACGGCGATGGCGCGCCGCACCATGGAAATTAGATCGAGGAATGAAATTCTTTCGTCTAATTAGAGCACAATATCTTCGCCCCGGAGGAAGGGGGAGGAAAGAGAACGGCGCGCTATATAAGCTTACTCTTTTACCAGCACCTTAGATCAAACGCTTCGCGTGAATTAATTGCTTCCCGAGGATAACGGTCCGGGAGGTATTTCGCGCGTTATCGCTCGAGGGCGTTCTGGTTAAACGCATCAAACGTGTCTCTTTGTGCTGTCTGATAATCGTAATTTCTGAGCGGATCGAGCAGACGCGCCGTCAAGGCGCGCAGTTAAACCGTAATTTCGCGCGGTTATCGTCGACGTGGTTTCTCTCTCGCTCGCTCGCGCACAATTTTTCGTAGAAATATTATGATTTGAAGAATTAAAATAAAGGTAAATAAAATATTTTTCGCGAGACGTTCCCCGTTTCTTTCGTTCGTGCACGTTAGAATTTTATAAAATTACATTTTATATATTATTACATTCTACAAATAAATTTTACACATAGAATTGTATAAATATATTTCAATTTTCGTGAATAAATAAAATAATAATTGTATAACGACGAATCAGTGCGAAAAAAGTTTTTTTGCGACAAGTTTTTCTTATTGGATTTTTCTGAAGAAATATCCAATTTCTAGCGACTAGTTACTATGGCGTTACATTCGATGATGAAAAGGACTCATTTGCCAACTTGTTTGCGCGAACGTTATTTAGCGCGGAATGTTCTGTTTCGCGAAAACAGCAGCGTAGCCAATATCTGCCCAGGGACCAATAAATGTACAGGTTACTCTGCACATTGTTTCTCCGAACATGATATTCGACACATTCGTTAAATTAACGCTTCAAACTGCGTCTCTCCGGCGTGTATAAAAAAAAAAAAAGAAAAAAAAACTAGACTATTTTTCGCGAAATTTTTTCTCACCAACTTCAAATATTCATGTTGTGTTCGGGAGAGAAGTACTTGCGAACTACAATAGAATTTACAGATAGAATCGCGCACCGTGTATATGTATAGCGACAGTGAATTTTCGGTGAATCAATGGTGAACTATAATTAGACCAAGACAATACCATAATTGATGGGTCTTGAGGGTTCCTAGGTGTTTCCTATCCCTTTGAGTCGCTCTTGATCAACGTGATCATAGCGACGTGCTGAACTGTTTGCGAGGAGAGGCTGACCGCGATGCTCAGCAGGACGGCCGAGTACGGTCTGAGCGATCTCGTACCAGCCAATGGACCCGCATAAATTAGAAGCGTTAATACGCGTTAAAGCAATCTCGTCTTGAATATTGTACGTGTATGTGTGTCCGAGAGAGAGAGAGAGATCGTGTGTGTGTGTGAGAGAGAGAGAGAGAGAGAGAGAGCACATCACGTATCTGTTAGTCCGTCGCAAGCTATCGCGTGTTCGATTCCGCTACCTCGACAAGTGAATCCACGGATCGTAAGTAATTGATGAGAATAAATGGGAATGATTAACGACGCAGACTGGCGGGAGAATAAAAAAAAAATATATATATATATCTGTTTATACTAAAAGAAATCTCTTTCAGAAATCTCCGCAGTTCTTGCGTCAATTACATTTTTTCTTTTTCCGGGGGAAAGACTGTTTTATAAATCAAGTAAATATATTTTTTATGATACTCTCTTCGCTCTCTTTGACGGAAGAAATTGTTTACTTTATTTAAACAAAAGTATTTAATTTTTTAATGAATATGCACATTACACATTAAGCGCGTCATTTTATGTGTCTATAAAACATTTTTTACGTTTTATAAATACTGCTTTTATATAAAATGATATCGTTTATCAATCGAAGTATATTGTTTTTTTTTTTGTTTTTTAAATTCAAGTTTTTCTCCAACTAAAACAGTATTTTATATTTTAAACTTAAAACATAAAATATAAATTACAATGTGTAAAAAGGTAGTACACAAAAATTATATACTCTCTGAAACACGTCATAAATATTTAAATTGAGAAAATAGACGTTTTGAGTAATGTTACTAGCATCGAGCCAAAGTTTTCTTGAACAAAACAAAAAAAAAATTGTTTTTGTTTCGAGATTGTTTTTCCTCCGGCGCGGCTCAACGAATAACAACAGAGCGCAAATACAATTTTATACATGCGAACTTGAAATATACTTAAGTGAATTACATGTCACACTCAAACGCATTCGCATATATTGTCCACTGTGGAATATAACGTCACGTGTGGTAATTAATTAAAAATGTTTCTCGCGTCTTCTGTAGCTTTATGACAAATTAATTCGCTGAAATTCTCTCTGAAATGCGTGCGTGTGTGTCAATTAACTTTACGAGAATACGCACTTAATTCACTTTATGAAGATACTTACTCAATTCACTTGATAAAATTACGCACCTGGGAAGGGAGAACATTCGTTATATATATATTTTGCGTGTACATATTTTATCTCACTTTACAACGATACGCGGTCGGAAAGGAGAGAACCTGCTTCGTCCTCCTTTTCCCACTTTGCGCTCAATGTGAATATTAAAAACACTCGACGGATAAACACGCCGGACACGACGCACTTTTTTTATCGCAGTGGCGCGCTTCCGCGGCGTTATGATGATGCCGCTTGCGCGACCGGTGATTCGTCTGCCGCGCGCGCCAGCAGCGCCGATTGGACGGAGCGCGAAGGTGCGTTCGATAGCGCGACCTCGCGCTACCCCCAGTACCCGGCAGAACCTCGTACGGGAAAGTGCTTCGCCCGTCGTCGCGTCGCTATTCTCGAAGCTCCTCGTACGCGTGTAAACTCACCGTCCTGTTTCTCTCTCTCTCTCTCTCTTTCTCTCTCTTACACGCACACACGCACACACACACACACATACACACACTTTCTCATTCTCATTTCATCTATTTTACCCTCGTTTCCTTTAACTCGTTTTCCCTTTGACGTTTCGCAAAGTACATTCGAAGAAACGAAAAATCGTGTCGCTCGCCGTTTCCCGGTTAATTCTCTCGATTGACCTTGTAGCAAGCGCGGGAGAAGACAAGCTCGCCTTTTAAAGCGAGTTTTGTTTCCTACGCGCGGCTGTCACGCGCGCGCGTCTCGCATTCCTTCCTTCCTTCCTTCCTTCCTTCTTTCTTACCGGCGAACGATCGTTTTTGCGTGTTGCGGTTACGTTTTCTGTGCGCGAGCGAGCTCTTTGTGTTCCGTGAATCCTCGTTTGCTCAGTGTTGTTTTGTTAATTTTTGAGGATTTTTTTTTAACCGGCCTTTAATCGCATCTTGCAACAGTTAGTGACTCCGAGCGAACTCCAAGGAGGAAACTCCGAGCGAACTCCAAGGAGGAAACTTCCGAGGGTGAGTACAAGAATACTTATTTATTCGGTGGCTTCTTTTCGCGCGAATCAACGAGCGCGCGATTGCGAAAATCTCAGAAACGACGTAGTTTGACGGTCGGTTTAAATGCCCGGCAAATGGCGCGTCGCGGTGTTTTAATTTATTGCGTAACGAAACGGTTTGTCGACGATACACAGATTTTGGATTTTAAGGCGATTACCGAGCACCAGGTGGTGTACTACGCACGTTTAAGGGGCGCGCGATTAGCAAAATGGAGCGGCATTGCGCCTGCATGTGAACGCAGTTACATTTCAGCGCGTTAATTGCACGCGCACGAATTGTTGGAAAAAAAAAAATTGGAGTAATTTTTTTTTTTTTTTTCTAGCGTCGTTGAGCAGATTAATTTTTATGTTGTCAATGTGGTGACCCGATCGACGTCAGGCTTGAAAAAATAATACGATGTTGTGTGTGTGTATCTGAGAGCGACAATATGTAACACGTTGCGAAAATACATCGTCGGTGAATATAATAATTATTTATTAAAAAAAAAAAGACGAGAAAAGAATTTTATATTAAGAAACTGCTCCATTTTCTCGCTTATAAACAATATACGAGCGGAATGAAGGACGCCGTCGATGTCAAGGACGCCGTGCAATACTGGCGTGTCAATATTGGAGCACTAGTAGTTCTCGATACGCGTAGGTAGAAACACGCTCTCTCTCTCTCTCTCTCTCTCTCTCTCTCTCTCAAACGAGACACGAAATACCGTGTCATCCAGCGTATAAACTCCGCCGTATGTATATTTTCTGTGAAAATAAACGTGCAAAGTGTCGAGCGTTTAATCTTTTTCTTCTGGGAAGAGGAAAGAGGAAAGAGATCGCTCTCTCTCGTCTGCAAACTTCTGACTCCGCCGAAAACACACATTTTTTCTCTGTACCGTGTGCGTCTGCTCCGAAATTAAGTTCCGTCGATACGTCGCGCGGAATTACGACGCAACTGCGGTCGTCGCAATGTTTCTTCGGGGTTTTGCAGAAATATTCGCGTTGTTAGATCTCCACGGAAGGAAGACGCAGGCATCGAAGTGCGCGCAACATATTGCTGGCGCATCGAGAGCGTATGGGAAGGGAGGTTTTTTTTTTTTTTTTTTTTTTTTAGTGCGACCCATCGCGCGAAGATACGCGGGGATAAAAATTGCGGAGACTGTCAAAGGTCGCGAAACGCGGCAAGAGACGATTGATAGTTGCGCCTCGGTGTTATCACCGTCGTAAATTCCCGATAGCGGTGTACGGTTTACGCGTTCGTTTTCGCGATATTTTCCGCCGCGGAATATCGTCAAAATAGAAAAATGTTTACGTCACGGGCAGAAAGGAGCGCGTGATCAATATCGGCGATGTCTAATTCCAATAATTCTCGCTAGATGTGTCTGTAACCGGATATGTGTATGTTATCGCGACGAGAAAAACGTGTGTTTTCCCTCCTCTCGAAACGCACACACACATACGCGCGCGCCGAAATTCTCTCTAAAATATTTCGCGCTAGCCGTTTTCACACGGAAACTCTCTGGAATTACGCTCGCGTAACTTTATTAGGGAAGACAGTTCACACACAGTTGAACGAATTTAAGAGAGTTTTGAAATTCCTCTCCCGCAAACATCCTTCCCCTGAATTAATCAATGTCTCTTTGTCATTTTAATTAAGTTTCCCCACTTATGAAGTTTATTTGTACCTCTTTAAACTTAGCGCGGTTCTCTCTTTTTCTAGCGCGTGTTCGATGCGCGCGGCGCCGCGCATACGTAACGAAACTCCATTAATGAGACACGCGAATGTGTAATCTGTCTTGCGATGAGGACTTGGAAACAACGTGAGACGCGTCACCGTTTCATCCTCCCCTAGCGACGAGAGACTCTCGACGTCTCACGAAAATCGCGAAAGCTTTGCACGCTTTCTTCCTTTCGACAGTTCGGCGAACTGTACTTTCGCTCAAACTCACGATCTATGGAGTGAAGAGCATTAGAAAAAAAAAAAAAAAAAAAAAAAAAAAGACAACGTAAAATCGAGACAAATTATCTGAAAAAAAAAAAATTGATTTCTTTTGATCGCAAACACGAAAGAAGAAATTATGGCGAATTTGTGTGTGAAAGGAACGCGAATTTCGCGTGCGTATATACTTCCGCGCAGCATACCCTCTTTCTATGTAAATATTTGCGTTTATATAGGGGCTTTCGGATATGTAGCCTATGCATGAGGCCAATAGACGTTCGATTCGTAGGCCATGCAGGAAATAGATTTCGATAAAGGGTGCAGATTTTCCCGAAAGAGAGAGAGAGAGCATCGGGCGGAGCCAGATCACGGAGAAAGGGATTACAAATACCCTCCCCGCGTGAAAGTCTGCGCAAATCTCTTTTGTATCAAATATGGGAATAACAAAAAAAAGGCGACTTACACTTTTCCGTTCAATGGCTTGTATTATGTTCGAAAGCAAAACGGGGAGCGAGGAACGATTTTGAACGCGCACTCGAAACAAAGATCTTCGATATACAACTCGCGTTAGATCGGAAACAATATTTGCGAATCAACTGAATTAATGTTGCAAAGTTAGCTTAAACTCCTGGAAATTTGCCGCTAAAAGTTCTAGCGCAATTCCTCATCGTTAGAACAAACCTGCATAGAAAACGGCTTATTGTTGGATCACGCCCGAACAGTTTCCATTTCCTCTTTTGCAACGTTTTTTTTTTTTTTTGTTTTGTATGTTAATCCCATTAAAGAATAAAACAACAACGAGAGCGACGTAACGCACACACAACGAAACATCGTACTGCGACGCAACGAGCCGGACATTTTTTGCCGCGTGTCAGTACAAGGAGGGATTCAAACGCGAGAGGAAATCTTTCCTGCCCATGCGACCGCATATATCATTTCGGTTTTGCCGTATATAAATCCGGTTATATAACGGCTCATTTGCGTCCGTGCAAAGTATAAAGGATAGGTCGTAAAAAAAATGTTCTTTTTTTTTTGGTTTTTTCGATACGAAAATAGGCAGCTCGCAACGGACGGACGGACGGACGTTGGATGAGAACGACGGGGGGGAACGCGCAAGAAAAGAGCGGCTCCGAATGGCCATTTTTAAGTCTGAAAAATGCATGCGGGTTAAAAGCTGTTTTACCGATCACGGTATATTTGCGCGTCGTGGCTGATGAGCTACAACGCTATTATGTACTACATCGGCCGGTAATTAATATTCTAGGACTTTTAAGGAACATCGTTACTTACAATTAAAATATTATTATCTGTCTCATTATTCGATTTTTTAATCGAACAGAAGACAGAATTTAAAAAAAAACCTATTTAAATTATTTTTTTTTATCATTTATTTACGTTGTGTTAAATCCTCAAAATATTTGTACAAAGTGCGTTATACATTATTGAGAATAATATTTTAGATAATATTTTCTTTCGCAGCTGCGCATCTAATGCACACAAATCTCCACGAAGAACGCGTGTCCGTATTTTTTTTATTTTTTTTATTTTTTTTATTAAAAAACATTGCGAAAAATATTTAATTCTTTTAAAAGCACGGCAACTATTTAAATGCGTCTATTATTATTTAATGCGCGTTTTAAATACTTGTAATATTTTCATTTAAACATCCACAAGGCTCTCACGGACGAAACGCGCGCTTTTTGATAAAAAAAAAAAAAAAAAAAAAA